>PVKU01001156.1:0-266523 GCA_004027475.1 Anoura caudifer
TTTTCTTTCATTTGGGGGTTGTTTCTTTGTCTTCCCATTGTTTGTGAGACTCTTCTTGTTAGCCTCAGCTTCTTAAATTTGTTTGTTCTGGTTCCCTGGGTTTATGGTGTGGACTCTGTGTTAGAATGCCTGTGAAATTCAATGGTGTTATCTCCTTCAGGTATCCTGGTGTTCACTGCTTCCAGTGTCTCAGCTGTTGGAATGCCCCTTCTTTGGGGCCAACTCTGGTCTTTCCACAGTTCCAGGTTTTTTTGTTTTGTTTTGTTTTGTTTTTGTCTCACTTGTATGTGTTTAAAAAAGAAAAGTGAAGGAAAGTAAAGAAAGAAAAGAAGGAAAAGGAAATAAAAATGTGAAAAGAGAATAAAGAAAAGTAGAATGAAAAAGAGAAAAATGACAGGAAGGAGTGGTAAGCTTGGGAAGAAAGGAAGGAGTAAAACAAGAAAGAAGTATTGAGAAGCCAAAAGGGGCTGAGGGGTAAAAGAGGTCAAAATAGTGAAAAAGAGAAAAAAAAACCCACAAAAAATTAAAAAACCGAATAACACCAAAACTGCTAATTCTTGCTGTTATCAGTCTTGCCAAGCTGATTTTTCTGGTCTTGAAGACTGTAGTGGCCGAGGGGTGACCATGTTGTTTTTTATTTTTTTATTTTTCCCTTGTTCAGCATTCAGTTTTCTCTGGCCTACTGTCCTCAGAGGTGTCCCTAGATTCTCTGCCGAGGGACCCAGGCGCGAACTGTGGTCGCGCGCCCACAAGTCCCGATGTTCCCTGAGACTTCCTTGCACAGGTTCCAACTGTCCCACGAACACAGTTCAACCCCTATGGTGCCCAGCGACTGCGCGCCCTGTCACGCCGGGTCTCCCTGGGCGTGCTGATGCACCAATCCCCTAGCAGCTGTTTACAATGTCGCGCGGGCGCAGACAAAGGCGCGTGCTCCAGCTCCTGCGTTCGATCCTCCCGGGACTATAAGATCTTAACTCCAGTCTGTGAGATTTCAAGCGACCAGGTTTATGCTGGCGTGGCGGGTCCCTGCTTGGCTGTCCAGGGAGCGGATATCCCAGCTCCCTCCCCTGCGTCTTTCGGCCAGCCCTGGCCCGGTTTCTCAGCCCCCGTCCTGGTCTCCGCACCACCGGAGTACTCTCCTTACCGTCCGGTTTTTCAACGTCCACTGCAATTTTCGATAATCTGTTTTCAAATATGCTGTGTTTCTGGTGTCTGTTTGCTGTGCTGCATTGAAAAATGTCCCGGTTTAAGACCTAGGAATGTGGCAGACCCTTCTGCATGGCATGGGCCCAGTTCCCACTCCAAGATGCACAGGACCCACGCCCACAGATAGGTTCTCTTGTGGTAATCAGATTTGCAATATGCCTAAGCTGTTTGGAAGTTTGCTCTTTGCTAAACACTGCCTCACCCTGCAAATGCATGGGCACAAAAGTTTGACAAGTGACATGAAGGGATTAATTCTTGTGGTGCTCCTTGAAAATAGTGTCCTGCTCCATCTTGGTCATCCAGCACTGAGTGCCTGAAAGCTGGGGAGCCTCAGCATCCATTCAGTCTTGTGATGAAGTTTCTCTACATGCCAGTGAATCATTTGGAACTTCAATTTGCACATTTCAAAAGAAAATGAACGAATGAGCCCTTCCACCCCCCACCAAGATATTTTGAGACCAAAGGCACAACTGTGTACGCTAAGTTTATGAAGACCTACATCCCACCCCCCAAAAAAATGCAAGCCAAGAAGACATGCCCCATTATAGGGAATACAATGTATTGTGTAGAAATTTACTAGTACTTATGCAACCACTCAGGAAAATGGCTTAAAGCTCCTTACCTGGAGACCATAGTCAGCTTCCTGCGACAGCCCTGGGCCATTCCTGGCATCCTGGCATGAATATTAACATTGTTCTCCTTTCCTCTTGAAAGTGTTGCAGTTTGGGCCACAAGTCCTACTGCTGTCCTGTTCATAAGATATTCAGTTCTATGTGTTTTGGTAAATTTTTCTCCATATTATTCTATTAAACTTTATTTTTCCTCTGTCATGGACTCTCTCAATTTTTCCTTCACTGCTGCAGATTGGATAGTTTACTTGCTTTTTTTTTTTTTTTTTTTTTCTTTCTTGGCCTGGCTCAGGTCATCTCAATAGACAAAGATCAAGCCAACAGGCAAGTTTACTTATCCTAACAGTGTAATGGTGTAGCCTGGTTTGTTCTTTCAATTAAATCTTTCTCTTTTTTTCCCTCTTAGTCTTTTAAATATACTTTATAGGTATTGCCCTGACTGGCATGGATCAGTGGGGTGGGTGTTGTCCCACAAAGCAAAGCGTCTCCAGTTCAATTCCCAGTGAGGGAACATGCCTGGGCTGTGGGTTCAGTCCCTGGTCAGGGCATGAATGGGAAGCAACCGATATTGATGTTTCTCTTTTACATCAGTGTTTCTCTTCCTTTCTTTCTCCCTCCCCCCTCTCTCCAAAAAAAAGGTGAATGAAATCTTTAAAAAGAAATAAAAAAAATACTTTATAGTTATTAAAATATTTCTCAGATCTTTGAATTCAGGTTAATATTTCAATGAAAAAAACTCCTATGTTTTGAGTTACGGTGCTACAGGTTAAATCATTTATTTTTGAAAGAAGTGAACCTATACATTTAAAATAGGACCAGGAAAAAATGAACCTGGTAAATAGAAACTTTCTGTTTTCAAAATGTTCAGAAATCACTTATACACCTAATTGAGCCGAGCAATGCGTGGTTTGGTAGGATCTCGCGGGAGAAGGGGCAGGCTGCCGGGGGCTTTGTGCCTGGACTGGGGGGGAGAGAGCAGAGTGGACAAGGACGTCTCTGTCCCTTCGAGCTAGAACGTTACACGAATGGCCAGTTAATGAAGCTCCCGCAGACATCAAAAGGAGAGCTCTGGGCGAGAGCACGTGGGGCGTGCGCTCTTGCCAAGGCGGCAGCTCTCATTTAGGGAGACAGCACACGTCCTTGTGCTACAAGCCCCTCCCACTTGAGTCAGCAAATCCATGTCAACTCAACAGGGTATATTCCCCTTGAAGAGGGAAGGAAGCAAGTGTCTAGTCCTGCTGTGAGGGTTTTGGCAGTGGCTTCCTTTCTGCCAAGTGCTTGGGAAGAGAAGGACCTGGGGTCCAAGGCTCACTTTGCTGGGTCGGTGGCAACTGAGGACATGCTTGGTGCACCCCCGATCCCCTTTACCTACCACCACTACCACCCACACAGGGCTTTGGACCACAAGCTTTCTTTAAGACTCTCCTGTGGCAGTGGAAATTCAAACTTCTCGCTGTGAGTAACTGGCCCGTTACTTTCTTCTGGGCGACACTGGCTTCATTCCATCCCGGCCACCCTCAGAATCTTCTCTCGGGTTGCTCTTTCTGCTGCTCTTGGCCTGGTGGCCTCTTCCCACTCTCATATCTTCCTTTTCCTGATCCCCTCCTTACTGATTCTCAAGTTCATCTTGTTGCCCTTGGTACCTCATTGTCTTCATCATCATTATAATTACTTGTTGGTCTGTCTTGTGTGTCTTCTCAGGCTGCCCTTGAGGTCACAGGCTGTGTCTCACTTTATCAGGGAATAATACCCAGTGCCCAGGACGGCTCCGCAGTAGGTGGTCCGTAAGCCGCTGGTCATACAGGAGCACTCTGTCTGGCATCAAGGCTCCGTCTGTAGCATGGCCCTTCCACGCCATCCGGTTCCAGATCTGCTGCAGGGAACACAGACCCCAACTTGACATACAGAATGCCATACTAATGAATTAGCTTGTTAAGTACACACTGGCAATAGGCCTACCAACGTGTATGTTCATGTTGATTTATATATTTATGTATATATTCATTGTTAATTGACATGTTTGTTATTTATTCATTATTTTGTATATTTAAATAAGCAGAGGTCTGTGTTTTGATCCTAGCACTTAAGTGCTGGGCACTGCCACGTGCTGCCTTTGACTCTCACAGTGATACTGCGTGTTGGAAGTTGATACCGTGATCCAGAAAAGCAGGAGACTGGGAATCTATGCTGTTAAATAACTTGACAAAGTTCACACAGCCAGTAGGTGGAAGTATTGAGCCATATATACGTACACCTCAATGCCTCATGTCTGTGCACATGCACATACGTCTGTCTGTCTGTCTGTCTGTCCATCCAGTGGTAGAAATACTATGCTTTTTATGGCTTTTAAACCACATTGCACTTAATGTGATTTATTTTAGTTTGATTATCCACTCATAATAAATACCTAGGCAGCACATTTTTATGCAGCTCTGACAAGGGGAAAGATGTGCACGATGGGAGAGGGTCTGAACCCTAGGAATCCGTGTGGAATGGTTTTCATAGTGACTGACACCAACACATCAGAGAGCAGACAATGTCTGGTAACTGTGTGTGCTGTGTGGAGGTGGTTTCCATTAACTCTTTGTTTTTTGGGGGGGAGGGTGAAATAGCTTGCTATTTCAAAATCTCAGCATGTGTGGCTATATTTATGTTCTTTAATTTCTGATCACTTTTAAGCTTAAATATGCATGTTTGATTGTCATTATCTGAAGTTCTACTAAATATAAATTGTTAAAGGGAATCAGGAGTAAATAATGAAATAATTATAGCCATCATTCATTAGGATTTTACTATGTAAATGTCTCTTTAATCCTTACAGCAAAATAGCTCCTCTATGCCCTGAATCATCATGCAGGATTTAGGATGTCAGTGGTCCAGCCCAGGTTTCAAGCTGGGGTGGGTGGAGCCACAGCCCACACATGTCATGCGTTGGCCACCCTGCCTTTGGCAAGCATATCCCAAGATGGCCTTTGTCTGCAAGAGAAATTAGGATAGGTTTTGATTCCAGTAAGATTTTTGTTAAGTTGGAAAACAAGAATTCCTTTTTTGTCTTTAATATTGATTCTCATCGATGTAGACAAATATGTATATATCAGGAGCTTCCCAGCGACCTGGTCAATTGTGTGATTGAATTATTGAACCTGGTGCACCTCCAGGCCGTAAGCACTGCAATGGGAGGTTGCATTTGGATGTTCAGCAGCTGGTGGTTTTATGTGGTCAAAATCTTCTTAAAATGTTGATGCTTTTGTTTTTCCTATGTTCACTTACATTATGAGTCCCCTGTCAGTGTTCGTTTTGACTTGGTCATTCTTATGTAAGTGAAGGTGTCAACTCAATGTTCTTACATCACAAAACACGAGTCTTCCTATAACATGACATATTTTGCAGAATACTGTAATGCATAACTCAGTGTTTTACAACCATGAGATAAAAGAGCTCCATGCATATATTTATAATAAACTGACATATACTCTTGTTTGGTTTTATTTTGAATTAGCAACACACCTCCTATTCCATTGTAGCTCTAATAATAATAATAATGAATTAAGGATCCCTCAGATTTGTCATTCACACACTCACATTCATTGTAGATAATCAGGCAGTACCTGATTTGTGACTTGTTTAGTTCACTCAGGAGTGACAGATACTGGTTGGTGGTGAATTGCATTTTAACCCGAGACAGAACTTGAATAATGCAAGGGAAACAATCTGCATCTTATTATCCTGCCTGTTGAGACTCAAACATCCCCTTACCTCTAGATTTATATCTATAAATGCAAGACTTATTTGGCTGCCTGTTTAACAATTACTCCTGCTTTCCTGCTGTCTTTGGAAAAAAAACAGGATGCAGGCTGAGTTTCAAAAGGCTCTGCTTTCCAAGAAAGGGAGCTTCCTGACTCTGCAGCAGGTCACTCAGTCAGGGACCCATCGGCATCCTGAAGGACCCCTGTAGGGTGGCTGGGTGTGTGTCCAAACGCAGCCTAGCCCCTAAAATGACCTGTAATATGTGGTGAACTAAACAGCATACACTACACACTAAGCACACGCTCTCCCCTATTTTCTCAACAGGGAATTGTTCGAGCATATCTATGCAAAACATACTTTGTCATCCTATCATAACATTGGTGCAGGGTGGCTTGAAGAGGTATTAGGGATTCTTTGTGGTAAAAGGACGCTGTGGACCAATCTCTTTGACTTTACTTTGTGTCCTCTTACGTGAGAAATCTGAATAAGAGTGTTCAGTGGACTGGACAGTGAACATGAACTAGATGCCCCACCTGGCAACCAGGGGCACTCTGGGGCTATAGTGGCAGCCATGTGCAACACCATCTCTGGGGGTGGGGCACTTCCCAGCAAGATTCTTGTTTTGTAAGTCTTTGCTTGGATTCTTGGATCATTCTGCTTTTTCTTCTTTCTGTGTCATTCCTGATGTCTCTAAAGTTGCAGGGCCAAGTTCCCTCTGGGCATGTCTTCCCCTCTAGGAGGTTATAAGACCCTCCTCATTGTATCCTGAGTACACCTGCTCACTGCTTTGGTTTCTAAAGCATTATTCAAAATTCCTGTCCTCTTCTTGAATATTGTTAACATAACCGATTGTTCTGGTGCTGCCCATTACGTTTTACAGTGTAGTGTAGAGGTAAGTGTAAAGGCCACGTGGTCAGAACACCTGGATTCAGGGGGTTTGCCCCACACGGGCAGTGGTGTGAACTTGACAGATGATTAAACCTCTCGGCTTTAGTGTCTTGTCTATGACACAGGAAGAATGACCCAGCATCTACCTCTAAGATTCCTGTGAATTTAATTAGCGTATGAATGTGAAGCACTGTGCTCAGGGTCCAGCATAGCAACATTGGTTGGCTACAGATGTTTTTTTAAATTTTATTTTATTGATTATGCTATTACAGTTGTCCCATTTCTCCCCCATCATTCCCCTCCACCGTTCACACTCCCTCCCACCCACATTTCCCCCTTTAGTTCATGTCCATGTTTCATAAGTTCTTTAGCTTCTACATTTCCCATACTATTCTTGCCCTCCCCCTGTCTATTTTCTACCCAGCATCAATGCTACTTATTCTCTGTACCTTTTCTCCCTCTCTCCTCCTCCCACTCCCCTGTTGCAAACCTTCCATGTGATCTCCATTTCTGTGTCCCTACTCCTGGTCTAGTGTTTGCTTTTCTTTTAGGTGTGGTTGTTAATATCTGCGAGTTTGCTGTCTTTTTACTGTCCTATTTTTTATCTTCTTTTTCTTAGATAAGTCCCTTTAACATTTTATATAATAAGGGCTTGGTAATGATGAACTCCTTTAACTTGACCTTGTCTGAGAAGCCCTTTATCTTCGCTTCCATTCTAAATGACAGCTTTGCTGGATAGAGCAATCTTGGATGTAGGTCCTTGCCTTTCAAGACTTCAAATACTTCTTTCCAGCCCCTTCTTACCTGTAAGGTCTCTTTTGAGAAATCAGCTGACAGTCTGATGGGAACTCCTTTGTAGGTGACTCTGCCTTTATCCCTTGCTGCTTCTAGAATTCTCTCCTTCATTTTAATCTTGGCTAATGCAATTATGATGTGCCTTGGTGTTCCTCCTTGGGTCCACCTTCTTTGGGACTCTCTGAGCTTCCTGGACTTCCTAGAAGTCTATTTCCTTTGCCAGATTGGGGAAGTTCTCCTTTATTATTTGTTCAAATAAGTTTTCCACTTGTTGCTCTTCCTCTTCCCCTTCTGGTACCCCTATAATTCAAATGTTGGGACGTTTAAAGATGTCCTGGAGGTTCCTAAGCCTCTCCTCATTTTTTTGAATTCTTGTTTCTTCCTTGTTTTCTGTTTGGTTGTTTCTTCTTCTTTCTGGTCCACTCCATTGATTTGAGTCCCAGTTTTCCTTCCATCACTATTGGTTCCCTGTGCATTTTTCTTCATTTCACTTATTGTAGCCTCCATTTGTTCCTCTAATTTGTGACCAAAATCAACCAATTCTGTGAGCTTCCTAATCACCGGAGCTTTGAGCTGTGCATCTGACAGGTTGACCACCTCCTCCTTGCTCAGATGAATTAGCTCTGGGGCCCCAGTCTGTTCTCCCTTTTGAGCCATCATTGTTTTTTTTTTGTTGTTGTTGTTTGTTTGTTTTTGTCTGCTCACCGCTTTTACATAGTGAGGGGCAGAGCCTTAGGTGTTCACCAGGGTGGGGCAGCCCAGTCCCTGGGTTGTGATGCTGGATGTGGGGGCGGGGTCTGAGAGGGAACAATGGTGCTTGCTCTGCACTGTTTCGTGGATTCCAGTCCCTTCAGCCTCTTTCCCCTATCAAATTGGGCCCTTCTGGTGCTGATTTCCATGTGGGTGGGCCTGCACATGCTCCAGGACCCCGTGGGTCTCCCCAAAGAACTCTCCTGTGAGTCTGGGACTCCCTCCCGGCACCTCAGCCCCTACAAGTATTTTCAATGGGTGCTTTTAGGCTTCACTTCCCGGAGCTGGGGCCCTACGTCATGCAGTCTGTCTTGCTGCCCGTTTTGCCTGGTTTATCTGTGCGAGAATGTGCATGTGGGGTCCTCCGCCTTGTGTGCCCTGCCTGGCCTCCCCGCCTTCGGCAACGCCACCGCCTATGTGCCTGGAGTGACTGCGTGCCCAGGACCACCACCATCTTATCCTGCTGCGATCCAACTCCACCAGCCTTGGACCCTGCGGCCGCTGACTCTGCCCCTCTTACTGGTCTGGGTGAATCGTTGTTGTAGGACTCCTGCACAATTCAATTTTCTCTCTGTCCTGGTTGGGTTTTCTTTTCTTTTCTTTTCTTTTTTTTTTTTTGGTTCTATATTTTTGTTGTCCTTAATCTTGGTTGTGAGAGGAGGTGCAGTGTGTCTAGCTACGCCTCCATCTTGGCCGGAAGTCCCAGGTGTTTTTAAATTATAGACCGACTTTGACCTGGAAGAACCATGACAGACCTTTTACCTTTGCCGCTTCTCATTTTCCTGCTTTAGGCCTCCTACATACCAGAGATATTTTCTATGTGGTGTTCATGCTATCTGTCCCCAGGTTAGTAGCAGAAGTAGTCAATTGGGAGGGTGTTTGATAAAGCTTGTGGTCTCTGCTCACACCTCCTCCACACGTAAGTCCTGGACTAGACCCATCCAGTCCTAGGCCTTCATTGTTTGTGTTCTTTTTTAAGATAAGGTTTGTTGTTGTTGTTGTTATTGTGATGATGGTGCTCTTTTCTTTCTTTTCAGTATAATGATCTAATTGTAGCCTAGATGTGGGAACTCAGGTGCAGGACCTATTCTGAAACAATTTAGCCTCTATTTAGAAGTAGACATATAGGTGTCTATTTTCTTTATACACCAAATATAATTTGTAGTCATTCCATATCTTGGCTTTTGGGGTCTGCTTTAGAAATAATTCTCTTCTGGAGAGTAATCATGAACACAGATTCAAAATTCTCTCAATATTTTGCTTTATTTTCCAAAAAACACAAGTCAGAGATATGTAGCCTCCAGGATATGACAGCATGCTGTAACAGTGAATATATTTAACTCCATCTCATACATTTTAATGCAGTCCAGGGATGTGGGGTTTTTTCCTTGTCGTTGTTTATTTTTTTAAGTATCTACTTCAGGTTGAAGCAAACAGTGATCTATTAGTATGTTCAGTGGTTTATAAATTAAAGTCATTTCTTGTCAAATTCTCTTTGTATTACTTAATATTCTCTAATGCCTTAAGAACAGTATAATGGACTGAAACAAAAGCACATTGCATATACAATTTAGAATATTTGTTATATTTTTTAGAACATAAAGTAGAGTTAAATTGAAATACTTTGTAAGGGCATTGACTTGAAAACTAGCACCCGTCTTTCCGGACAGAATAGTAGAGTACTCCATGCCACCTCCATGTCAGCCTCTGAATCGATGTCTACATTTCAGATCTTCGGTGAGCCTGTTATGTGTCTTACTCTTAACATTATGGGCCATGTTGTAGCCAAACAGCCTGTATTTTGCCGTGTATAAGGCAAACCTTTTGCCCAAATATTTGAGGGAAAAATAAGGATGCACATTATACATGGGCATAATGATTTCATATCATGAGTATAATAATGGTTATAATAATCCTGTGTATAATGCACACAAAAACGTGAGTGTGCATTATACACAGCAAAATAGGTAGTTTTAGTTGTCCTGACGATGTGCACTCTGATTGAATCTGGTGAAGTACAAGGCCCATTGAATTGTCCCCCAAAACTAATTATCCCTGCAATGTGTTCTTGTGAATAGTAGTTATGTGTATCTTTCCATTAATTTTGAACACCAAAAGTTATTGCTGTATTATTCTAATGGCACCATAAAATTCAAACACTTGCTGATTAAATGAAAAATTCTTAGCAATAGAGAAAAGAATAACAATCAAACCTGTTTATTAGAGTTTTTAAAGATGATTATTAGTGCATGTCTGTGTCTGAAAGGGTATCATCTGTATTATTGATGGGCTTAAATAGAGAGTTATAAGGACAACACTTTCAATACTATATATAAAATTCAGTGGGCAATCTATGTAATTCCTAAGTTCCTCATGAGCTTGATGATTAAGTAAAGGTTCTGCCATATTTCTGTCATTTCTAAATCTCCATTTTTAAGCTAATTATGAGATCAAAAAGGTGTGAGTCAATGACTCTGCTTCAGTATAATGTCTCTCTCTAAATGGATTCTCTGGGAACCCAGAAAAAAGAAAATAGGGGTTAATCCTCACAGTTATGTGGTTACCATAGTAATGAGAATTGCTAAAGCTCATTCAGGACCCTAACCTTACACTTCAGCTTTTGTTTCAGTTTTCACAAATAGAAAACATTTTTATAGTCCTTACTAAAAGCACCTAAATTATATCAGCCAACATGTGTATGTGAGCAAAATCAAAGAATTTTGTTTTCTTATTACACAAACATGATACTAGACTTATGTATAGGATGGGGCAAAAGTAGCTGTACAGTTGTTTATATGAGACATAGTACAATAACTAATAAATAATAATATAAGAATAAACTTTGTTTTGCATAAGCACAAATATAAACCTACTTTGCCCTACCCTGTATTCTGAATCACATTTTATCTTTTTAATCTTATTTTGTCTCTCTGAAGGTTACGTAAGATTATATAATCTTGTATTATGTACAAATAAAGTAATAGGAATTGCTCTAAAGTAGACCGCATATCCTTGCTGTCCACTTTTAATGGTATTAATGGTATGTTTCTTTGACCCTGCACTAGCTCAGGATGCTCCCCTGTGGAACTACTATGGTGATATCTTGTCACCGAGAACTTGCGTGGAGTTCCATCCAGCAGCACAGGCCGTTAAGATGCTCACAGGGCCTCCCATTCATCCTGTAAGATGCCTACACAGAACCAAGTCTCCTTGGAAGAAATAATGAACAGGCAAGACATAAAGAACTAGCACATGGATGTTAAAACTTTTCTTCTTTCCTGTTGTTTCCAGAGCCAAACTTCGTGTCATCTTATGACATTGGGAATTTCACCTACTTCTTTTTCCGAGAAAATGCTGTGGAGCATGACTGTGGGAAGACCGTGTTCTCCAGAGCTGCCCGGGTCTGCAAGAACGACATTGGAGGGCGGTTCCTGCTGGAGGACACCTGGACCACATTCATGAAGGCCCGTCTGAACTGCTCCCGCCCCGGCGAGGTCCCCTTCTACTACAATGAGCTGCAGAGCACTTTCTTCCTGCCCGAGCTGGACTTGATCTATGGCATCTTTACCACCAATGTGTACGTAACTGGGGATAATTGCTTTTCTTGCTCTTCTACTCATTCTGAATGAGTCTACTGTTTTTTGACCTTTGTGGTTTAAAAGTAGCTTTAAAAAGAAATCTTCCTTATTTTACTGGGCTAACAGCCAAATTTTTTTTTTTTTTTTTTTTTGAGTGCGAATTAAATGTTATGCTAAGATCTGTGATTTCTGAAACTCGTATTAGGAAAATAAAACTAATCAGAAGGTTTTGATCTATCCTTATTGGAATGGTAGCATCAAATTGTTCTACCATGAAATGTTCCTTCCTGATTTGCCAGGGTGTTTTCAGTACTTTCTGAAATGCTGGTATGTGTTAGACGTGCTTTTCTCTCGATATGCAAGTTGTGCATCTGTGCATAATGAAAGCACTGTTGTCTGGAAAGTCTAATCTTTGAGATAATGAGACTCTTGACTAAACCGCTGCTTATATATGAAATGCATATTCTCACTTTCCCAGAGTTGCATTTTAATCCATTGTTCTAGAAGATGGCTGTTGTAGGCAGGCATTTCTAAAATGATGGTTATGCTTTTAAAATATTTTTGAAAAAAGAATAGCATTTTTTCCTCTCGTGGTCAGATGCTCTTTCTTAGCTTTGTAACTGACAGTATTTGTACTAGATAAAGTGCATGAAGTTTTCTGCTCATCCATTCAGTCTAATCTGACGGACTGTACCTCGACCCCACACTCATTTTCCATTTTTAGCTGATGTGCTGTGCGAGACTCAACAAAATCATCCCAGCCCCGGGAATCAGAGGTCACATTGCCACTAGCCTCCACTTTTCTCAACATTGCCAGTGATGATGATGATTCTGCAGCATGGGTTCTGGTTTGGATCACCTTGGAAATCATTAAATTGTTAACCTAACAGTTTGGATGAAAGCCCAATAATTGTATCCAAAATAAAGGAGCTGATTCAGGATGGGTTGAAATTGCTGATAATGGGGTTGGATGACCAAGCATCCAGGTTTGTCCAGGATTGTCCTGGTTTTAGAGTTGAGCACAGCCCTGCTGCTTCCCAGGAAACCTCTCAGTTCTGGGTGGTGTCTGCTGGGCTTCTGGGTCTTTTTACTTTCATCTCTTCTGCCTCCAAAGCTTGCCCATGAATTGCATTTCCAAAGAGTCACTTTATCTGCATCTTACTTCCTGGTTGATCTTTCTCTTCTGATCTTTCCACTGCTGAGCTGAAGTGTTAACATGCACTTGATAATAACATTTACTCCATGAAGAGTCTTCCTTCTGACCTGAAGATACAAAATCAGACCAAAATGGATGGTTTCTCACCCACCCCCACTCCACCATGACCATCTTTATTATAAATCTGGTTTTCAAGCCAGAGGTTATTTTCCCTCCATGATAAGTTTCTTTTAAAAAATCAGTTTATAGTTTCTGAAGTTGATTTGCTTTCCAGAACCTTTTTTAAGAAATAGTGTAGACTGCACAAGATGAACGTTCAGTTGTTTGGTTGACATCAATTTTAGCCACAGTGGGAATTTGGCTTAGTTAGCTGTTCATTCCCCTGGCTCTGGGCTGAAATGAACAATTTAAAAAGTTATGTAAGTACTGTGCCCAGTCCATTCCAAGATGGTGAACGGTCCATTTAGATCCTCTCAAAAATTAGTTTTAAACCATTCCAGATAATTTGTTTTGTGTTGTAAACATCCGTCATGTTGGAAATCACCCAGTATATAGCATCTATACTAGCAGAGGCAGAATTTCTAGAACTTTCCTTTCTCTGTTGAATACTTACTTTCATTAGGTCTTAAGAACAACTTTCAGCATATCCATCTCTCATCCTACAGTGTGTCCAACTTTTCCTCGCCCTCACGTGTCAGCCTTGATTTCACCCTCTCAACTGATGACCATATTCTTGACAAGTTCTGTTGTAAACTGAAACAAAGTGATGTTCAGAGGTAGCTAGTTATATCCTATTTCTGAATTAGATGCTTAGCAAATGCTGGGGCTAAGCTTTCTGGTGCTTTTGCTCCTAGTATAGTTTTAGTTAGATTCTTTATGTCAAGGTCTCTTAACACTGGGGAGAGGGGAGACAGGTCAGTATTCTAACTCCCTTTGTCCCGGTGACTGTGTGGTTTCCTCAGTCCCATGGGCATGAGTTGGGCTGCAGGACATGGCATACTATTGGAATGGAGTTTCTGAAGGTTTTGCTTTTGTTTTCTGGGATGTCTAAAAATGGTGGCTTACAAATAGTGAATGGTAGGGGTGGGGGTGGGGAAACATGAAGGTTTTGATATCGTTTCCCTCCTTAGGCGTTGAATGGAAGAGCATGTCTCCTTTTCTTTCTGTGGCTTTCAGTAGACTAGGGAAGCAAACTTTATGTTCCCTATAAACATAATTATGTTCCACTGTTGTGGGGCTCATCTCTCTCCATTTTTACTCATCTGGGCTCTGAACAAGTTAAGGAATAAAACTTAGCATTAAATGAAGGCCCTGGCATGTCTGTGATTCCTGAGGGAGGCCAGGTTGCAGACATGGTTGATGGTCTGTTCTCCAAATGGGCTTATCATAGCTTCAAGGAGTCTCATCCACAAGGTCACAGTAGTCCAGACCTGGGCTGGCCCCACCTGTCTGCAGGAATGGGGAGGCAAAGGTGAGTATAATTTTGGAAGGCAGGCCTATCCCAGGGAGATGGGGAGGAAGGACCACAGTGGAGACATTTGTGCTCTTTCTCCCCCACCCCCACCTCACTGAAAGTGCAAGGACATAGAGGAGGTAGGAGGGCATGTGTGTGTATGTGTGTGCATGCGCTGCACCAGGGGTGCTCTGCTCCCCAGGAAGGCTGAAAAGAAGTGACCCCAACAACTGTCACAGATGTCCAGACTGGCTGCCATTGGGGCACCCAGAGGGACTCTGGGCTAACCCCGGATATGTGCCCAGCCCTACTCTGAGTGACTGGATGTAGTGAACTGAGAAATGGGGTACCAGCAGGTAGGGTAGGGAGCACAGTAATGGAGCTGTGTACAGGAACTCTGGGGCCCCCTGCAAAGCAAGTGCAAGTCCTGCTTCCCTCAGCCTGTGACTGGCATTAAGTGACCACCTTGTGCCTCTGTCTGTTCATCTGCATACTCAGGCTGGTCTCAGCATCTGTAGGGTCCCTGTGAGAAATGAGGTAGCCCTTATGAAGTGCTTAGCTGAGTGCTCAGGAGGATTTATTATTATTATCATTATTAACGCTCCTCCTCAGCCAAGGTGGCCTCACCCGGTCCCTGCTGTGCACGCTGCTGGTCTTGCTCTAACATAGCCACGTTTTTGTTCTTCCTAAACTCCAGTCACATGTTCGGAGGCTAAATCTTCCTTGCATTTTTTGACTTATCATGTTCTTCTTTTCCAAGGGAAAAGTAAGACAGAGTGAAAACAACCATATGTATAGGTTCAGTTTTAGCATCTGTCACTTTGTTCCCCAGCAGCAGGGATAGGCCTGCTTCCTGCCACTCTCCCCTCTCTGCTGGAGCTTCCAGAAGAGACACGGGTCCCTGCCCTCACGGCTCCTGCATCCCCATGGGGTGGTTTTAATGCCGTCCACACAGGGCTCTCACAAAGAATTCAAAGTCCTGGGCTTTGGAGCAGGACTGCCAGGTTCAAGTCCAACCCCCTCACGTAGTAGCTGGGTGACTTTGGACAGGCGTGTTGACCTAGCTGTGCCCTATTTTACTTATCAGCGACTGCCCCTCACCTCAGGACGAGGAAGTGAATTGAAATTTGTAACGCCTCTAGAATGGCGTCTTGCAACAAGTCTGTTTGTCAAAATAAATCAAGTGTAAGGCAGATATTTCTGTTTTTGAGTTCCTATAAAATTTCTTTTGATTCGGGTGAGGGAGAATGATAAATCAACTTATACTGGCGAAGACGATTAACAAGAAAATTTAAAACCAAAGCTATGATCCAAATACAGATTTATGTCTGTATTTATGTATGTCTGTATTTATTTATTTATTCAGTCAACCAAAAAACGTCTTGCTGTTTCCGCACTTAGCGACGGCCGCCGGACTTCTCAGGGCCCTGCACCCCCGTGTGTCTGCAGAGCTTGAATTCTAAATTCCCGCTTCAAGGCGCCAGAGCGTTCTCCAGTTTTTCTCTTTCACCCTTTTTAAATGATAAAAAGGATATAAGAAGGGTGTCTGACAGGCACTTTGTACAAAATGCTTTTTGTTGATTATTTTTTAAAGGTTTACAAGTCAACACAAATATTGGGGGATTATAAAAAAAAGCAGTTGCTTGTCCCAGTGCCTGCTGAAGTAACCAGATACGTAGGGTAGGCGGGCCGTGCTGACTGGTGAGAGGTGCCAGCCGCTGGCAGAGAAAGGCTGTTTCCTCCAGAATTCAAAAGGCGTAACACAGGGCTCTTCAAAATCCTTTGTCACTCTGGTTGTGGCTGAGTGAATTAATCCCATCCAGCGGGATTATTAGTGTCATAACTGCTAAGTAGCCTTGTTTCTGTACTGAACTGTCTGTTCTTCCACAGGAAATCACAGGCGAGCACCGCTCATGGCTCCCATTTCTTCCTTGGGGTGTTCATGAGGCTGGGATCTTGAGGTTCTCTAGAAGGTGCTCCCACTGAGCAGCATCCAGCGGCCCACAGGGGAGAGGCAGTCACTACTGTGGGACTTTCTGACCTTCCTTCTTCTTTCTCTTCCTCGGCCCCCAGGAACAGCATCGCTGCCTCGGCGGTGTGCGTCTTCAACCTGAGCGCCATCTCGCAGGCCTTTAACGGGCCTTTCAAGTACCAGGAGAACTCACGCTCCGCCTGGCTGCCGTATCCCAACCCCAACCCCAACTTCCAGGTAATGTCTGGGGGCATTAAGGCACTCACCTGGTCATCCCCCTCTAAAGCATGCTGATACCTTCTGGGAGAGAGGCTGGGACTATTTAAACCTGCAATGTCTGCACAGGCATCTCTGGGCTTCCCAGACCCCTCCAGGACAGTCTCACACTGGGCTTGGCTCATGTGAATAGACTGAGCCCTTTGTCAACTGAGGGACCAGGACCAAAAAGGGACTTTTGTCAGCTGTGATGCCTGAGGCCAAACAGGAAAAGGCCAGCGTAAGGCAGCAGGTTGAGAAACCATGCTCCAGTTAGCACCAACGATGGTGGGCTCTGTCCTCAGAAGCTCTGATCCCTAATGAATGATGCTCTGATGAATGGGCTGCCAGCACTGTGGTGGAAATGCACAGACAGCATTGGAGTGCTAATTGGTGAATGTCGTAAGATTCCCTTCTGGGATAAATGGGGTGGCGTGGAGCAGCTGTGGAGAAAGGAGAGCAGTTGGAGGCCACTCATTCATAAATCTCAAAATGATAGGCTGTCCCACCAGTGAGAGGGCCTGTATGTCATTTATTACCGCCTCCCAACATGCAGAGGTAGCTGAGACCCACGGAGATGAAGTGATTTACTCTTGGTTGGTTGGTCAGCAGGTATATGAGTTTGCTGACCTGCCATCACAAAATGCCACAGACTAGACAGCTTGAACATAAGAAATTGATTTTCTCACAGTTTGGAGGCTGGAAGTCTATGATCGAGGTTCTGGCTGATTCTGTTTCTGGTGAGAGCAGTCTCCCCAGTGTGTAGATAGCCTTTTTCCAGCTGTGTCCCCATGTGGCCTTTCCTTGTTGCACCTGGAGAGACACAGACTTGTGCCTAGAGACACATTGAACCTTGAGGGATCAGGGCCCCACCTGCCCTTATGACCTCAGTTAACCTGATTTGCCTCCTTACAGGCTCCATTTCCAAATACAGCCACACCAAGGGTTAGGGCTTCAGCATAAGGATTTGTAGGAGACGCAAACATTCAGTTCATAACAGCAGGCTTCCCTTGAGGGCCACTCTTCTGACAAAAACCATCACAGGCCCATCGTCATCCTTGTGAGTGTATGTTTAGTACCACTCGTTTCCGGGGGGTGCTCAGAATTTTGCTGCATTATGTCACATGCTGGCAGCAGCACTCTGATCCGTACCAGTATTTCCAGGGCAGATAGTCCTGCCATGGACATGGGATGAGTGACTGAGCTGGGATCTCAGTCTCTCAGATACCCAGTGTAGGTTTCCAGGTGCAATGTCCCAGCCTCTTCCCACTGAAGGACCATTAGTTACCCTAATTAATCAGTGCAGACCTGGGCCCATATCCAGGCCTCAGAATTCTATTGGTTTATCATCTCAACACATAAAGCCTTTGGCTTTGAGAAAACTGGGGGCATGGAAAAGTTCAGTTGTTTTACATTTTTCTTGGACTTCAGCAGGATTGTTCAGTTCTTTAAATAATTTTTTTAATTGTTTATGCTATTACCATTGCTCCACTTTTTCCCCTTTTGTCCCCCTCCCCCCAGCCTTGCCTTCCCGCTGTCAATCCCCGCACCGTTGTTCATGTCCATGGGTGATGAAAGAGGGTAGAAGGAAGGGAACTGTTTTGCTTTGAAACAGTTTCTTAAAGTTTTCAAAAAGAAAGAGATTGAGAATAAGAAGGGTGGTTTACACATCCTTTTTACCATTTCCTGCTTTACTTGGACAAATCATGTAGCATCTTCCATCTCATATTTTCATCCATGAAATGAAGGAGAGAAGCAAATGCACAGACATGTATACTTTAGGAGTAAATTTTGATAACATCAGTCAACGTGCATTTTTTATTCTGTAATGTACGTGGTGAAGATGACTCTCAGGGACCACTGATTGGGTGCCTTCTGGGTACCACATGTTGTGAATGCTTTATAAACTTTGCCTTTCTCCTCTCAGCAACTCTGTAAGGTGGGCTCTGTATCCACACTTTGTAAGTCAGGAAATTGAGTGATCAGATTCACATTTTCTATCCCAGGCTAGCTAAGGAGAAAGTTCAGTACTGGACAGGGAAGTTCCTATTAAGGGTCAGGTGAGCTAACAGTTTGGTGGGGACAAAACAGGCATTAGCCAGTTTTCCTGATGACGTGGATGGTTTATGTAACTATTAACTGAACACTGACGCTTGGCCTTTTTTTCGAGTCTCTGTATCTAAATCCCACCCATGTCCAGATGAAGGCCGTTAGTAAAACCCTGAAGGTAAAAAATACCATTGCCTTTACAAAAGTCCATTGTAAAATCCTGCAGGTTAAAAATTCTTAACAAGGATGCTCACTGTATTTATGGTGTACTTTTAATTCTTGATGCTACTGTTGCAAAAGTCTTCACAAAGAAGTGACTTACAGACTTTGTGATGTCTTACCACCTCCACGCAGTGGGTAAATTTAGCTCATTTATCTGGATATATTTATAGCCCACAGCAAATCTGCTCATTTCCTAAGGCCACAGGCATCTGGGCCTATAGTGCCAGCGTTACACTGAGGGGCTTGCTCACGTTTGTGAGATGGGAGTGGGTCCAGTCTGTGGTGTAATAAATGAAGCTTGTGGCCACATGGCTTTCACTTCAGGCAGGAAGCCTGGTCAGCTGAGCTTGTCTTCTTTGGGTGGAATTTAAGATTTGAGGGAAACTAAAGTTATACCTTATGGTGGTTCTTTGTACAACTCCCGGTACAAATATGTTCCAGGTGTTTTCTTTTGGTTTACCCTGTTTGAAACCATGCTAGCTTAGACTTCCTCTCTGCCTTTCCTGGGCCCATCTAGGCTGACGTAGAGTGGGCTAGGTTTTCGACTAAGGGTCCCTTTTGTAGTCATGTGTAAAGGGCCTTATGTTTGCAACAGCCAACGGTGAGAATTGGCTAGTTTTTTATATCCTGTTTTGCCTACCAACATTTGGAATTTTATGCAGCATTTATATACTAGAAGTAGCTATTAATTAGAGGAGCAGAAACATGATTCAAGTTCAGAAAGACGTATGGGTAAGAGGGCAGTGCATAATATTTCAAGATTTAATTCAGAAATTTCAACTGAAAATGATAACGGAACAATGCAAACTGTTCATCGGTTGCACTCCAGAAGCCACTGTAGGTGGTGCTGTAGAACTGTATCCTGTTAGATGGAGGCTGTGGTCCCAAAGTCACCCAGACCCACCTACTGACAGAAGACATCATCCAGACCCAGGGGCACAGCTGTGGTTGTGCAGACTCTGGAATTGTCTGTGCAGTTCTGATTACAGCCAATCAGAAATGATGGCGCTGACATGGAAAATACACCCTCGACTCGATGGCAGCCAAGCAGGTGAGGAGGCCAGTGTTGAAGGACTCCAATTAAGGGACTTGGCCATGTCATCAGAGCCCTCTGATACATAAGGCATGTTTGCAGCAAGACAGGAGAAAGGTTATCAGGAGATTAGGTGATTGTAGACTCACCCACCAAGTACCTGTAAGTTAGGATGAGGATGGCTCTGTTGCCCTTGAAACAGATAAATAAAAATGCAAGTATTGTATTTAAAATTTAGTAGAATCATTAACCTTAGTACTTACAGAGGTGTTAGCAAGACAACCATTGTGGGTTATAAGTCGTATGAGGATGGTAACTGTGTTCTTGTTATTTTTATTGTTTTCCATTTGCACAGGGTCCCCAGGGTGTCACACAGACACTGGAGGAGCCCAGTCTATAAGGCACAACTAAAGAATTTGCAGCTCACTGGAGAACTCGTGGGTTACTTATGATCCAATAAATATGTGCTATAAATTTAAATAGCTTTCAAAATAATTGAAAAAGACTCCTTCGGTGAGATATTCATTATTGGCTGCAAAAAGAAACCAAGACATGGTAGAGTGTAGTTCAAAACCAGTTCTTGAATAATGATTTTGTCACTCAGCTCCAGTGTGTGGGAGTTTTTCTCATGCCTCCAGGCAATTCTGCAACACCTTCTGGGTGTCCTGCAATTCAACTCAATTCTGACACTATGTACCCAGAAATAGCTGCAGTTCTCACAGGTAAACCCTTCCATTCCCACTTGGGATGGTCCAGGTCCAGGTTGTCGACCCTGTTTCTGACCAGTACTGTGGAGATATGAGGCTCCAGCAACCCTCTCCTTGCTTTCTATTAATTTGCTAGCGTGGCTCACGGGACTCAGACACCTTACTTACTAGATTGCCGGCTGATTATAGAAGGACGGACTCAGGAACAGCCAGGTGAAGAGATGCCCTGCCCTCTCCAAGCACATCCCTCTCCCAGCACTTCCACTTGTTCAACAACCCCAAAGCTTTTTGAACCTGGTCTTTTGGGGATTTTATGGAGGTGTCATTACATAAGTTTAATTGGTAAATCTTTGGCCATTGGTGATTGAAATCAACCTCCAGCTCCTCCTCCCTCCCAAGAGAGGGGGTGGGACTGGAAGTTCCAGCCTTCTAATCACAGGGTCTTTCCTCTGGCAACCAGACCACATCCTTAGACCCTGTCCTAGAGTCTCCTCATCAACATAACAAAAGACATTTGTCCCAGTCACCACTTGGGAAATTCCTAGGGTTTTAGGAGCTTGTGCCAGAAACAGGAGGAAGACCAAATGTATTTTTCTTACAATAAATGACAATATTAAAAGTCTATAATTTAAATGAGATATGGGGTCCAGGAGTAAAACAGCAAGAGGTGGTCATTGTTGCTGCTACACACCTCCAATTTTTATGATGCCAATTGTTAAAAATCACTGTGCATACAAAACAAAAACCTGTGTGCAAAAGCTCACCCAGAAGGCAGATAGCTAATTATTACCCCTACCTTAACTACTGCCATTGATTTAAGGAGGAACAAATGTCAGATATAAAGTCATTCTCAGGACTAGAACTCATCTGCCTGGACTTCAGACCAAGTCCAGTAGAGCTGTCTTTCATTTTGTACCACATTGGTTAACAGGAGTGTTCCTGTCCTCCAAGTGTTAAGACTACAGGCGATAATTACGTAAACTCGCCGAGCACAGCCCCCCTGGCTCAATAGCAACTGCTGGTGTATTCACCCATTGATTCCTTTCTTTACTTATTCATTCATTTCCTTCTGGCCACTGCAGCTCAATGGACCATAGAATTGCTGTTCTGCTACAAGATGAGTGCATTGACCATTTATTTACTGTGCCAGGCACAGTCTCTGCCTTGGCATTTACAAGCATTTGTAATTAATTTACAAATTCTCTCCACTGGTTATCTCAGTGGGTCTCACAGAGCTCTAGGAAGTGAGCAGTTTTCCTAGTCACTTTACAGGCAGGTGCAGAAGCTGAGAAGCAATGCCTCACCTGAGACCACATGGCTCCCGGGTAGCCAGGCTTAGTCCTTCACCTGACTGCACTCGGTCCCATTGCCTGGCACCCGAGGTGCCCCTGCAACGATGTGACTTTAAATGAAACATTGAACCATGCTCAAAATCTATTTCATTCTAAGATTCTCTAGTGCTACAATCAGCCTATTATTTTGTGGCATATAGGGTATTTTATCGAGTGCTGCAAAAATAACATCTGTTTTAAATGAAGCCGTTTCCATCTTACACTTTGCACCTCTAACCTGTTATAAAGCCAAGTATTAGAAATGGCATGTTATGAATGGAAGTTTCAGATGGTATGTTTCCATCTGACCAGCTTACGTGAAGTTCTGCCGAGGATCGGCCTTTATTGGTATCAGGATTTAAAGTTTATGAGAGAAATGAGAAAGGTCGGTGGTAATTTTCTGATTTTATGCTCTGCCCCAGAAAAGCTTTGCTTTCTTTCCTATCCCACTTTCTATCTCATCTTTGCCAAAATTCATTCCATATGATACCTCCCGGCCTCTTCACAACACAGCTCTGAACTTAATTCTCAGCAATTTCTAGGCCGATTTTCCCCAGTATATCCCAGATTCATCTTCATATAATTCCTCAATCTGAAAATCTCTTTTCTTCCTTTTTTCTTCCTTCCCTTTCTTCCTTTCCTGTCCTCCTTCACACTTCTCTCCTCATCACCCTCCCTTACTTCTTTTATCTTTATTCCTCCCCTGTTTTTGCAAATTCACCATGTTATTTCTCATCTTCCTAGACTCTAAACAAACTTTTTGTTTTGTCCAGCTTTGAATGTGAATGTAAAACAATAAGGCCATCACAGTGTTCTTATAGCCCATGTGAAAGATAATAGAATAATGTTATGTAATTTTCAGATTAAAATGACCTAATTCTATCTCCATAAAATCCATATCTTGCTTATAGACCCACTGCTCCAATTAAAAAAAAAACTAATAAATTTGTATTATGTATTTGATTGCTGCATTTTCAATTTGGATTGTCAGACAGATAAAAGAGTATGCATTTAGTTGAAGGGCTCCCAAGTGACTCAGCAGGCAATATGGAAATTTTATGCATGTGCTGTCTAAATTAAAGTTAGCAACGACTTCCACTTCATTTATTCTTTCTAACTTCTGATCATCCAGTTATGGTGAAGTTGAGAGACTCTTCAAATATAAATTCAACTCTAAAATGAGAGAGATACTAGGGTAGGGACCTCGGGGACCATGGAAAGCAGGCATGTTTGCACGGTTCAGTTATTCAGTTTCCAAGTCAGCCTCCAGCTGGGTGGCCAGGGTCAGTGGGTGCCCAGGTGGCTGGTTCCAGCAATGGCCTGTTTTCCCTTACAGTGTGGCACGGTGGACCAGGGAATGTACGTGAACCTGACAGAACGGAACCTGCAGGATGCTCAGAAGTTCATACTGATGCATGAGGTGGTGCAGCCAGTGACCCCAGTGCCCTCCTTCATGGAGGACAACAGCCGCTTTTCCCACGTGGCCGTCGACCTGGTGCAGGGCCGAGATGCCCTCATCCACACCATCTACTTGGCCACAGGTAGGAGCTCTCCCTTATGGTCCTTCCTTATCCTCTGGGCTTCTTTTGAGAAATCTTAATTTTTCTCTTCTTTCACTACTATTGCTCATAATATTAATTAGAAAAACAATGTCTGCTTTCTTAAGTACTGCTCCTTAACTTCCCATAGAATAAGTATGTTTTGGCAAGTTTTAATTTGGATTATGTAAGACAATGGAATTTGTTAGAGGACATGGCTGAGTGAAATATTATCCCAGAGTTTCTCCCCTCATGGGGGCAGCAGATAAAAGCCAACTACCAAGGACAGCATGTAAGAGGTGGTGTCAAGTTTACTCAGTGGGTGTGAGTACAGCGAAGGGTGGCAAGAGCCAGGGAGGCTCCTATAGTTGGCTGGTGGGGGATTGGCTCCTCCCAGGAAGTGACATTTAACCTGAGAGCTGACTGAGAAGGAAGAGCTGGCCTTACAGGTGCCAGATTCAGGAGTGATCACTATAAACTGTGTTACCATGTGATCAGATAAAGTCAGAGCAGGGAGGTGACCATCAGGTCCCCAGAGGAGACCACTAGTGCCTCTGAAGATCAGTCTGGGGGAGGACAGGGGAGAAGGGGAAAGGAGCATGGGGAAGTTAGATGGAAACAGGTACCATGAGTGAGGCTTCCAGAAGCTGTTCAGTGAAGCCTGGGAGAAGATTGATGTAGTAGCCTTAGGTTTTAAGAGTTTGTTGTTTTAAGAGAAAACATACAGTTGCCATCCCAAGACGGTGTCTGTCTTGCTCACTAGATTGTATGAAGTAACCATATCTCTTTTTCTGCCATTTTTATCCTTGTTGCCCCTCCAGATGCTTGGCACATGGTAGATTGTGGAATTAATGGACTGGGCATTTCCAAAGGTTTTTCTAGTTTTTCTTCATAAATGTTCAGATTGATGCCACAGAATATGGAATTCTAGGAGGCTGTTGAGCTCTTTAGCAAGACCTGGAAAAGGGGTGGAAAACGGGTGATGGGGTGCTCCTGAACAAGCCTGGGCAAGTCGGCGCAAAGCCTCCTGAGGCCTCAACCTAAGAATTGTGACCTATTCCACAACCAAGGCTATTAGAAGGTGATGTTTGCTTCCACTGTGAGCTTCTGATAAGTTCCAATGGCACTATCCCAGCAAATGTTGCATTCATTCAGCCATAACAAAATACCATAGAATGCATGGCTAAAACAACAGAAAATCTACTTCTCATGATTCTGAAGGTGGGAAGTCCAAGATCAAGGTGCCAGCCAATTGGTTTCCTGGTAAGAGCCCTCTTCCTGGTTCATACATGACCATCTTGTTGCGTCCTCTCATGGTAGAGACAAAGATCATCTCTCTCACGCTTCTTCTTGTAAGGACACTAATCTGTTCATAAGGGTTCCACCCTCATGGCCTAATTACCTCTCAAAAGCCCTTTTTCCCAATAGCATTGCTCTGAAGACTAGAGCTTCAACATGAGTTTTGGGAGGACACACACATTTAGTCTATAGCACTGATGAGCTTGCTCCAGCACTATTTAAAACACACCCACAGGAATGAAATGCAGGGGTGGGCAAAAGTAGGCTTACAGTTGTGAATTCACAAAACACAGAGTTTATTTTTGCATTATGATTTATTCTTGTATTATACATTTTTTCCATATAAACCATAGTAAACCTACTCCTGTCCACCCCAGTATCTGAGGATTTTTATTATAAATGGTGTGTTTGAATGGAATCTAAATCAAATCATAGTAGGCCAACTTAGAAAAATTGTAGGTCTGAGGTGAAATTATCATCAACATTCATGGGTTTTAAACAGTGCCACCTTCAAGAAGCTTGCTTGCCCAAGTCTGTTTGGAATTATCTCTTCCTACTACTATTTAGCCAGGGAATTCGCTCAGGCTGCTGTAGATTTTCTCTTCCAGGGTGCCTGATCCTGTCTCCAGGTTTGTAGTTGTGGTTCTGTAAAAACATACCATGTGCCATTCAGCAAAGATGTCTTACAGAGATACATTTTTTAAACAATTTTTTTTTATTTTTGATTTTAGGGAGAGGGGAAGGGAGAGAAAGAGAGGGCAAGAAACATCAATGAGAGAGAGAAAGAACAACTGGTTGCCTTCCGTACATGCCCTGGGGAACTAAGCATGCAGCCTAGGCATGTGCCCCAATTGGGAGTGGAACCAGTGACCCTTCAGTTCATGGGACCATGCCCAACCAACTGAGGCACGCCGGCCAGGGCCAGAGACTTACTTTTTGTTTTATAGACCTTATTTTTTGCTATTTTATTCTACTGCCTATTTTCAAGTTGAATCATGGTATATATATGAAGATGTTGCTGACTCAAGTCACAGGTTGGGCTATAGGGGAAGATTCCATGCGTAGACTATTTCTGCAGTTTCCATGTCTCACTAGTCAGTGTGCTTGTTAAGTTCAAGGGGAAGAGGCGTGTGCCGTGGGCGAAGGTCCCTTCCAGCAGGGGAACAGCCATGGATACATGCGTCCTAAAGTGAGTCCTGCTCCAAACCACATGCAGGGACTCAGGGCAGACACTGCAAGAGATCCACTGGTGGCTAAACATGCAGCTGGTATTTACATTCGTTTAGACTAGTTTGGTGGTTCTATTTTCAGGACCTCAATACATTACAGATGCCATGTCTCAGCCAAGTTCTGGATCTTCTCATTATCTCTGATGACACTGATTAGTACCTTAGAAGGGGAGTTCTTCCTTAGCAAGTTTTGATTGATGATGAAATTTAGTTTTAAAGGATCTAATTTTTAATGATTCGGCATATAAATTTCTTCATTTCCAATGTATTGAAATATATAAATGGATTATTTAGAAGAATATCTGAAAATTCCAGTCTGTTTCAACTAAATCTGCTAAGAACTACACCAGGGGTTTTATAAAGATTAGAAATTTTAATTTTTAATATTCAAAAGTCTGATGTTTACATGGCCTTTTATTATATCTTACACCAGTAAAGTTTTAAAGCACCCTAAGTACTGAGCAGGTCCTGGAATAATGTCATTTGGTTCAAGTTTGCTTCAGTATGATGTTGATGAGGAAAAAAAAAAACCCTGATTCCCAGACAGGGCCACTGACTGTGTGTGCGGAGTTGGTACATTCTACCCAGGAATGTGCGGGTTTTCTCTAGGTGTTCCGGTTTCCTCCCACATCCTGAAGATGTAGGCATGAGGGGAACTGGCTCTTTTCAACTGTCCCAGTCAGAGCGAGTGTGGATGTGTGTGCGTAGCCATGTGATGGAAGGCTGTTGGCAGGGTGGGTCCCTCCTGCACCCTGAGCTTCAGGGACAGGCTTCCTCCACATGTGACCCTGAACTAGAATCAGCAAGATAGAAAAGAATTATTTTATTTATTTTAATTAATCTATCACTAATGTATGTATAGCTTACATTTATTTGAATGTTTAATATTAGAAATGTTTGGGCCTCTATTTAGAAATTTAGTGATGTTTCTGTGACCAGAGATATGCCAGAAGAACTTAACATTTGTTTATATCAGTTACTTTAGGGTAAAATTGGTTTTGTTATGTCATTTCACTTAAAAGTCTCAGTTTCCAAGAGCCTGTTATGGACTTTGGCTACTGCATAATCATCTTCTTTGATATTGAAGTTGAAAAGGAGCTCCCGAGGCCGGGGACCTTGCAGTCCACCTGCCCATGTCATGTTTACCCAGGAACTTGTACCACTCAGCTGATAGACCAGGAGTGTGACACTGACAACAGTGAATGTCATGCCAGAGGACTTCCTAACTTGATAAAGTCAGTTTATCATTTTGGTTTGGGAATTCAGGTTTGATGATAAGTTGATTTTTTCCCACATTGATTGTGGTGGGGCCCTGCCCATCCACCATGGATGAGACTAAGACTACAAAGATATGATCTGCTTGGGGAGGAGAGGTGGCTGATCTCTCAAAGGAGAAGGGCCAAGAGCCCCTTCCTCAATGGCTTTTATTAGGTTCGTTTTACATAGGAATACAGGTGAAGCTTATCAATCATTGTCAGGCATCAAGGATCAAACAATAGATAGCATTTCAAAGAACTCTCAGGGCTTAATCTGAGTCAGGATCAGTCAGCTAAAGGTTATAAAACTTTGGGAGACATACTCATTTCCTCCTCAGACCCTTATCATTTAAAGGAGAGCACTCTTAGCAAAGCAGGTTTCACAGGACTTTATGAATTCTTTCTTATGTCTGATCACCTGGGGAGCCCACCCTATCCAGCACAGAGCTGCACCATCTTCTGTCATTGTTTCAGGCTTAAGTGGAGCAGAGCCAGGAAGCCAAGAGATAAGAAAACTTCTCCCAGAAGGACTGAGGACTCAGGCTATGTCAGGATAGCCAGGGGCAAGGGTCCATCGCCCCCTTTTGCTGTGGCTTCCTGAGTCCTTCCTTGAAGGTCTTCCAAGTGGTCATGCCTGTCTTAGGCGACCCCTCCCTTGAGGGAATCTTACCCGTCATTGGCTAACCAACCAAGCATTGGGGGCTAGTTATGGATGAAGCAGAAGCGGAGCTCCTGCCAGGGAGACAATCTTTGTCTCCTTAGTGGCTTATGATCCGAAGGTGGCTCACTCAGCCTTAGCCATGGGGGTGTTTATAGCTCCTGAAACCAGGCAGGGCGGTTCCCAACAATTGATTTTATTTGAATAAACACAGATCGAAGGAAACCTGCCAATGGCCATTTGAAACTTGGTGTGTTCTATTTGTCAGTATTATCTGAATGTCAACATGCAATAGACCTCTGTTAACAGTGCAGTTCCTGGTGCTTCCCGCAGCTTGAATGGGTTTCCCTGCTGGCCATCCGCTACCCACTGCCGTGTCAAACAGCTTTTCCCAGACATGTTCTGGGTCTGTTTGCTTTCTGCTCCTGCCTCTCTTATGTGAAGTCCAGCCAGGGCTAAGCACATTGTCTGCATCGTTATCTGTGCTGACATTTTATGTTATTTATTTGGAGGTCTTCTCAGACTAGGAGGCAAAATGACAAATGGTAACCCCATTAGAATATTTTATGGCCTTGTACCCAAATAGCTGCTCAGTTCCTCTTCACAAAGATAGAATTACAGTGGCATTGACCGTTCATGCTTTCTGGGAATCTTCTCCTTCCTTGCTCTGCAGGACACTGTGTCTTTGCCACTTCTGCTACCCCTGTGATGTTCCTTTGCTGGCCCCGTATGTTCTGCCTACCCCTTCCATGCGCTGTTGCTCTGGTTTTGCCCATTACTAAGCTTCTTCTAATTTCATGTTGCCTCCTGAAAATATCATTAGGCTTAAGGATTTCTTTTAGGATGAAATATAGTACTTTTATTTTCACTTTGCCTCAATTCCTGCTATGCCTATAATTGAATTTGTGTCTTTTTTTGTACAACTCTGATGCTTCCCTGGTTATCTGTCTCACTCTTGTTCAAGCACCACATCCTGTTGATTCGAGCCCTCTGTCACCTGTGCTAACCACTTATTTTATTTGTCTATAACCACTTATTCCGTTAATTCAAACCCTTATTATTTCTAGAGTATTATTTTAGACCAGTGTTTGTTTAACTTAAGCGTGGATATCTTACTTGTTCTAGGTAGGACATGTGGAAATACTGGTTCCCAAGCCCAGCCCCATGCAATTCTTGTTCAGTGCAGAGTTGCTGCTTCTAAGAGGCTCCCAGGTGAACATCACACTGGGCATTTCTGGACCATACTCAAGTAATGCTGTTTGAGGTGAAATAATGATATTCTTGACCTTGCATCTCTCTCTAATGGGTGCACCTTGCTGCTCTCTGTGGTTGGACACTGACTTCACCATGATGGAGACACAAAATCTGTGAGCCAGTGAGCCTAACAGCATGTTGACTCTTCATTTCAGTAGTTGCTGGTATGACTTGCTAATTAGTTGGCAGAAGAGCTGTGACTTGATTTGAAAGCAAATGGTTTAAGATGCAGCAAGCTAATTCAGAATGATGAAACTATATCAGGCTAAAACCAACAGTCGTACATTATCTGCGCAGGGACAGACAAAGGTACCAGCAATGATTTCCCTAAAATCAAGGAAGATGTGAATCTGCAAATTTCAAAGCACGCCACGTTTGAACAATATTGATTCATAATAAATGAGCACTAGATGTACCCAGGTTAAGTTTTTAAATTCCAAGGATAAAGAAAGAGTTATTTAGGCATTCAGGAGAGAAGGAATTATTTAGGCATTCAGGGGAAAAAATGTCCACAATTGGGAAATAGTTAGATGGTTCCTGAATATTATTCAGCTACATAAATCTGTGAAACATAGTCTAAAATATTATGAGAAAAATAATGTGAATTAAGAGCATTATACTCAACCAGAAATAAAACAGGCAGATACCCCTCACAATGAAAATCTCAGGAAATAGATCTGGGGATCTCTTTTACAAACACAAAACAAGACTAATTACTGGCTAGATTCAACCAAACAAATGATGGAGAAGCTTTGAGAAACAAAGAAGAAGAAAAAGTAGAATGCTAAATATTAGATTTCTATGTATATGGTTTTATAATACTATATATATACACTATATGTACTATATATGTGTAGTTTTACATATATAGTGTGTATATATACACACTATATATACTATATATGTAGTTTTACATACATATGCACATGCACACATATATGAATTGAAGGAAAAGGAAGTGTGACTCAAGAGTATTATTTTAGATGAATCTTTCCTTCAAAAACAGAAAGCTTAAACATTTCCAGCCAAAGAAGGAAAAACCTCAGAGAAAAGTGATGGAAAAAGGATGGGTGGGAGCTGAGAATTCACTGTAATTTCAGCTGAAGAAAAACCCAGGTGTCTGTAGAACGTGACGGTCGGGAAGGGCCGGGAGGCTGGTGGAGCACAGTGCGTTCAGACACAGAGAGCACGTCTGTGAATTGCCCATCTGAGCACCTCCCCAGACTCTGTTGGCCTTATGTTGTCCTGGACCCTCAGCCATTTGCCCTGTCTCAGCTGCCACCGTGGCTGATAGATTCCTCAGAGGGACTTTGAGGTTCTTCCAACTGATGCCAACCAGCTGTTGGCCAGCCCCCTCCTGCCACTTCTGGTCTTCTGTAAAAGGCACACCACTGTGTGGGATGTGGCTTCTTAGCAGATGCTAAAGGGGCTGGGAGATGCAACCCAGAAGGACAGGGAAATTCATCTCCTGTGAGGTGAGCTTCATCCAATGAGAGGCAGAATATGGGAAGAAACTAACTAATGGGTTTTCTTTCTCTTCTTCCACCAATGGGCTCCTCAAGGCAAGCTTTCCCATGTAACCAAGCAGATGTCCAATTTTGGCTTGACATAAAGGAGTGACCGCATGGTGACACCTCACATGGATTTACTTCCCATCTTTCCTGCTCCCTTTCTTTGTCACTCACCCAGCCCTGGGATTGTGCCCCTAATAATGTTTTGGCTCATAAGCCTTTCTTCCTGCGCTGCTCTCTCGGCCATCGCAATGCGGGGAATGACTCACCCCTGTAGAGCTGCATGGCTGCAAACCTTGGCAGGGTAGGTGATATATACTCTATAATCCATGTAAAGAAACTCAGATTTTATCAAGTAAAATGATAAAACTGAAAAATTTGTAAATCAAGGAAGTAGCACGAAATAATAAATGTCTTTATTTTTCATCCTGTTTTATTATAGATGCTGTTACAGTTGTCCCCACTTTTCCCTCATTTGCCCATGTCCACCCAGACCCTCCGAACTCAGGCAATCCCCACACCATTGTCCATGTCCGTGGGTCATGCATATATGTTCTTTGGCTGATGTTTTTAAAGATTACTGTCCCTTATTCTGGGAGAAGGAATTAGAGGGTAGCACAAAGGTAGAAACAGTAGAAATGAGGTGAAGTTTCTTTCCACATCCTCAGTGTGGTTTTGCTGCAAGATTCACCAAGTATAAAAATAAATAGGCATTGCAGTGACATGTCTTTGCATTGTGATTATGTACTGAAGTCTGGCCTGTCTGTGGTGAAGGCTATTTCGGTCATAAATGAAGTCCAGGAGGGGATGCATGTGGCAGGTGTGGCTGGCAGACAGGACGTGGTGTAGACTAAGGCGCGCATGCTCATCTGAGGGGTACTGGCTTCACCAGGCAAAAATGAGTTCTCGAGGGACAAAAAGTCTTACTTTTTGTGTATCAGATATAGGTGCCCATGCACAACACAGCCAAATATAGGTTCTTTAGTATTAAAATTTCATGGGTGGTAGGACACTTCCAGAAAGAAAGATGTGGAAAGTCTCCTTGCCATAGTGCTAATGAAATTTTGAGAAATGCTGTTCTTGGGCATTCCCACGGAGGGGAGCTGGCAGGCTCAGTAAGGGCTGTGGAGGTATGTAGGGTGAAGGAATGGGTGCGATCAAGAATGACTCCTGATCATTTTTGGTTTGGGCAGTTGAGTAAATGCCAAGAAGGAGAAACTGAAATTCAGGTATGACATTTCCAGGAGAGGATTCAGCAGTGAACACAACAGGTAGACGCCCTGCCCTCAGGAAGCTTGTAGTTTAGAGAGAGATGCAGGCAAACAACAAGATAAAGTGACATGGAATGTATGCTGGGGAAAAAGTAAAGCTGGAAGAAGGAATGGGTGAGGCTAGGGTTTCTGTGCTAAGAACTCATTTCTGAAATCTGTTGTGTTTAATGAGTCTCAAAAGGTGTGAGGTAAAGACTGGAATTCACGTTCAAGTACTTTAGGTTTTTTGGAATATCCACCTTGAGCACTTTCAGTAGAGAATAGGCACCATGGACCTAGCTTTTATAAAGTTCACAACTACTAATGTGAATCTCCCTGAGAAGGAAGGCTGATGGACAAGAGAAGGGGTGCACAAATAGGTGAGGTTCTGGGGGTCTCAAGGTGTCAGGGGCATCATAACCGGAGGAAGGAGCAAGGGGGTGCGTCACTGATGCAGGAGGGAGCTCAGAGCTCATGCCCGCTGTCTTCCACTGACCTGTGTCAGCAGTACTGTGGAGAAAATACAAGTGGTGGCTCCATCCTACCCTCCCGTTCTCCCCTCCAGTTACATAATAGCATTCTTCTTACTTCTAATCATTGTCAAAACCCAGAAATCAGTAATGCTTCCATAATCAGCAGGTAGAAAAAACAAATAAAAAGGGACCGTTTGGCTCCCTTTCTGAAGAGAGGAAGAGACTGCTGAGTGAGGGGCAGACCTCAACATGCCCTTGGACTTGAGAAGACTTGATCCTTTTGGGGCACCAAAATGAAGTGATACATTTACTGTTGCCATTACTAACATTTATCTCCCTCAACATTTATAATCCATTTGCAGCTACCTAAGTGTCCCAAGCAAGCATTACGCTGTGAAAATACTCTACTGGAAAGATTATTTACAGTCACTCCAAATTCTGTCCTTCTCAGTGGAAATTGAAAATCCAAACTGAATTCAGACTTGTTCTCTATGTGCGTATTTATAGAAGGAGTTCCCATGGGCTGATAGGGAACATTATGTAGTTTGAATGCTTACTTGATAATATTTCAAGAATTTTGAGTTTAAGGATAACATAACTTCAGTGAATAATTGCAATGTAGGAAAATCTGTTACCTGGTAATGTGGATTACATAGTATCCCCTGCCCTGCAAAAGTTAGGTTGAAATTTTAATCTGCGAGAAGTTCTATCCAGGGTCTCATGGGCGCATGGCCCGGCCACCTTCCAGCCCCCAGAACCATGAGGTGGGAAGTTGTTGTTTCTCTAAGTCATCCAGAATGTGGGACTCCACTCCCGCGGCCCAGTGCCGCTGACCCTGCCGGGTGTACTTTTCCACTCTGCATCTGGTCTTGCAGCCAAACTTAAAGTGTAGCTTGGTTTTCTCCTGTCCCCCTGACATTCTCAGTGTCCTGAACTCAATAAACAAAATTAGTTCTTTAGTATTAGTTTATGTCAGGCCCAATTAGAATGAAAATCTTACTGTTGAAAACAACTTAATATATGCCAAACTATTTAAAATGACATAAACATAACTAAATATTTTGTTTTACCAAGTATAGGAATATAAATTCTTGCATTTTAATGTGTTTTGTGTTTAACTATGATTTCTGAGTAATTTTAGTAGCTTATTCCTAGTCACCCAACCACAAAATAATATTAGGAAATTTTATGCTATGAATCAGTAAATATACCAAATTCACTTTTAATATGTGATTTCTTCCTTTTTTATGGAGTAGCTCATTTACAGTTTTTCTCTCTGTGTTTTTTGTTTGTTTGTTTTAGAATTATGTTAAGCCTTTCTCCTTTCTCTTTCATGTTGCACATGATCAGTGTTCATTGAAAGTTACCCAGGCAGTAAGGCTGTGTGACCTCCGGACAAAAGAAACAGAAACTGTTTCTCTTCGCCTCATCTTTTCATGTCACTCTTGCTTGATGCACATCTTTGCTATAACTCCTTTAGGTACCAGGGCAGTTTCTTGAGTCTGAGCACCAGAGTCTCTTTTTCCAGACCTGTTGTCCATCTGCTTATACAAAAACCCTTCTGGTATGCTCTTGTTTCTTGTGCAATGATGACATCATAGCTCTGAAGACATTTTAGTGACATCCACCCAGTGCCCCAGGTTTTCTTGTTGTGTGAAGTCTGAATCTCCACTTCTGCAGAGAGATGTTCAAGTCATTTTCCACATGAAAACTCCTTAAGGCAAGTCTGATGGCGAGCACCGCTGTGGGAGCCCGTAACTCAGGAACATGCTTAAGAAGTTATAGCAGATATTTTTTATCATGGATAGCTCAGTTAGGAGAGGATCCACTTGTTTGATAATTTGATGATGGATCTGCAAGTGCTACTTTAGAGGAATTGTACTTGTAGATCTTAAGTTCTCCATTCTTATCCATTTCTTTGTGGAAAATACATTAAAAACATTTTACCATTATTGCTAATACTTGTGAACTACTTTATTTCATACAAAGTACTCATATGCCTTAAAGAGATTTTATGCTTGTGTATTTCACTCTGGGGGTCAGTGCGGTAGGTAACACCCATCATAACAAATGTGACTGCAGGTTCCCCGAATGTACAGTACAGCCAGATGGTTACTTTTGTGTAAGAAATTTCGAGAGAGGAGATGCTACTCATGTTTGAACTTAGATAGTAAAATTCTCTGTTTCCCCCCCGTCTTTTCCTTGATGGTTACATAATCAGCTAAGTAGTAAAAGAAAATTACTTTTAAAGAAATAAATCTCAGTTCTGTCACTACAAGACCACTGATTTTATTAATAATGAATGTGGCATCCTGCGAGTTTCAGTTTATCTGAATTACCCTCGTGTTAACTTGAATTTAATGCGAGTTCTCTGGGGTGTTTATGGACACCAGAGCCGGAACTCAGATTATACTCAGAAACCTAATAAATTCTGAATGCTAGATGATTACATGGGAACTGCAGGTCTGTGTGGTCTTTTCCTTTGTTCCATGCTTAGTTTTAAAGTCCTAATAGACTCCTTGGGCTCAGTGCATATTAAAATAAAAACCCACGTGAGTCTTAGTAACTTGTGAGACAGACGCAGTCATTGAAGATCGCCTGGCAGAAGGCAGAGGTCTGCTTCTCCCAGAGCGTTCGCTGACCAAGGAGGGCGCACAAGGAGCAGGAAGAAGGACGTCTCAGGTTCCTGTGAGGATCCAGCTTCACTTACAGCGAGCTGCTAGCGTTCACTGTAGTTATGAATAAAGATGAAAACTAACTCATCAGTGCAGATAAAGTCAAGGTGCCAGTTTCAGGAAATGGTTAATGAGAGAAATACAAGTGCACTTCCCCCAGATTTAAGCTGTCCAAATAATAAGGCGGGAGATGTCAGGAACAGCCTCCCCCTGCCCCACATGAAAACCTCCGGCAAGGTGGGATGGGGTCAGCTGTCATTGTTTCCCATGATTTCACCTTACAGCTACAAAGTAAAAGAGCATCTCACAAGCCTTCAGGAAAGTCGTCATGTTGTTTTGTTCTCTGCCTCCGTTTTTTGTAGCCTGCACCTTGAACTCAGTGCTGCGGAGGAACCAGATTCTGAAGAGACATTGGCAGCCTGTAAGCGCCCTGGCCTTCTGGTTTCCAAATGGCTTTTATTTGTTCAAACAGGGTTTGCGTGCTGTTATTCTAAGGAATCAGCTTCAGTCACTGCTGCTCCTGCTCCTCCAAGGCTGTTGTGTGATTTCTTTACTTGTTGTTGGAACATTCTTATCACATCAGTACCATCCAATGTATATGATCTTGATTACAGTCCTTCCCTGGCCATAATGTTTAATTTGAATTAGGTTCTCCTAATTCTCCAGGTTACTTCAGGTAACGGGAATATGGTAGGACGCCTGTTTCTGCTGCCCTGTTGATGGTCACTGTTCTCTGCGTTCCTGGATTTGTGCTCCTTGGAAGGAGAATCCCCTGTACCCAGTCACTGATCTTCTGCCTGTGCAGAGGACTCCAGGCCAGGCTGCACGGAAGGCTGCTGGTCAGCTTGCCCAGTTGCCATACTTGGGGCAGGGCTCACTGGCACCATCACCAGGGAGTGGTTCAGAGTCCCATATGCCGAAAGATGGGTCCTGTTTCTTCAACAGTAGTAGGGCCTCTGACCTCAGAAGGAGACACCCAGTTTTGCAAACTGTTCCAGAAGGTGTTTAAATAGGATACTCAAGAGATTTATGTCTTGTGTTACTGTGTAATGTACCATCCATGGGTCAGAAGCCTGGGTTCCCTTCAGCAGGGTTACCTGCTCAGGGTCTCATCTCAGTTAGGTGGGACTGCAGTGTCATCTGAAGGCTGGACTGGTGAAGAATCTGTTTCCAGCCTCTTTCAGGTTGTTGGCAGAGGCCAGTCCCATGCCGTACAGGCCGAGTGCGGCTCCTTCCCCTGTACTCATGTCCACGTGACCTCCTACTCCGTCTGGCCTGCAAAGGGAGCCTTTGTTCTCAGGGCCCAGACCCTGTTTTGGGTGCTTTCACCTGATTAGACCAGGCCTATGAAAGACAGTCCCGCTTTGGTTAACTCAAAGTCAATTTATTTGGAATCCTTTAAAAAAGTTTTTTTTATTGAATTTATTGGGGTGACATTGGTTAATAAAATTACATGGATTTCAGGTGTACAATTCTATGCTACATCATCTGGATATTGTATTGAGTGTTCGCCACCCAAAGTCTAATGACACCTGCTGAATCCCTTCACCGTTGCCATATAATGTCACCTAATCACCTGAGTGACCTGCTGCCATATTCAGGTCTGGCCACTCAAGGGGAGGAGCCTATTTTACCAGTCTGCCTGCCTACCATATGTGATCTCTTGGATGCCCCCTACCTCATACATGCTGTCCACTCCCACAAAAAACACCCCTCCACACACCCAAAAGCAAACAGAAAAACCTCTAAATGGGCTTCAGTTATTAAAGTTTTAAATTATATATCAAATGCTGTTCTTGGGGCAAACGGCTACTCCTGTAGTTATTAAATCTATTCATATTTAAGGGAAAAGGAGTCTTCCCCTCGTTTGCTCTGCCCGTTGTACCAAGTACTTGCTCCATGTCTGGTGACCTAGACCTGACCGAAGTGCTCGTGGCAGAATGAAATCATTTCCCATTGGCTCTGGTGCTCTGTGAGCAAATGTATGGAAAAAAATTCTGTAGTGTAGAAGAGGAGGGCAAGGGCGAAATGCCATTGATCTTACAGCATTTAACAATTCTCACGCAAATCAAAATGAGCAGGCAAGAAATAATCCCTGCCTGGCAACAATAAAAATGGAAGGGCTGTCCCATCTCTGTTTGCACCCCTCCTGCCATCTCTGCTCTCTCCTCCTTCCTTTCTTCATCCTGTGACCAGGATGTGCGTGCTTTTGCTGACCGGAGGGATAAACACCCTGTCCGGGAGTCCTTCTCAAGTCATCTATAGGCATTAAGGTGACTGCATCTCTCCCCCAGGATGCGCCGCGTCTCTGACACCCAGTTACTCCAGGACCCCAGGGGAGCATTCAGGATTCGCACCGGGGGAGACTGCGCGCTGCCCAGCATTGCCATGGGCCTCTGTGATGAGATTCAGTGATCCCTTGGGTAATGCAAGGAGCAGAGATTTAGAATTCCACTAGGCTTCCATATTGCTGGTGGGCATTAGGATACTATGTGAAATTACTGTCAGCTGGCCTACATCCTCTAAGCTGTTAAATCAGAAAACAAAATTCTTTCTAGTACCATAAAACCTGGAATAATTTGATTTCATTACAATGTGTTAACAAATTGAATCTTGGCACTGGGAAAACTGGGTTCCTCTCAGATGGCCAGAGTGCTGTCTTCTCACATCCATTGCAAGGAAGGCTGTCTTCAGAGTAAATCTATTTGTCATGATTTCATCTAACATACAGGATAAGGTAATGAGGGTTTTGCAAAGATGTCAGGTAGCTTGGGCCAAAGTGGAACCACGTCTGATCACAGCAGCCAGATTGCTTGTAGGGTTGGTTTTGAACATCTACCTTTTTCATTTTTCGTGTAAGAACATTCCATTATCCTTGATAATTTGTATATATCCTAGTATACCCTTGTAAATTGCCTGGACGTTATGCCTGGCAATAATAACCAACCATTACTAAGCAAATTTAGCCATTGGCTCCTAGGTAATGAAATTCTAAAGCAGACAGCAGAGCACTTAAGGACTAGGAAGGAATAATTACAGTGTCCTCTGCATGATGAGCTATCATCGACAATGACATTCTGCATGAACTTTCTTGCATGGGTCCTCCCCAGATTGTCCCGATGAACTAACACAGTGCATTTCCTCCCACCAGGATACCTGTGGCCAACTGTGATTTGGGTCAACAGGTGCAGCGATTGACAGTGTACAGTGTGCAGAAGTGGTATTTGTCAGTTGCAGAGAGGTCAACATCAGAACATCTTTTAATTTGGTTCTTTCAAAAATAGTGTAATCACAAAGTAAGGTTCAAAAGCTTTCCAGTTATTTGTTGGTTTATAATATTTTCCCTCTTTCCTTTTTGAAATAAAGATGGACAAGTTGATGTTTCTTAAATAAAGTGTTTTATGGTCTTTAAAGTAAGATGCTGCAGAGGTTCCTATGAAGGAAGCACACAATTCTCACAGTGCTAAGAATGGGATCATGTTTCAAGCTAACATCCTGAGGGGCAAATGCTATCACTACCTGTTCCTCTCTGATTTACCCATGGGTTATATAAGTATTTCTTGCGTGAGGCTGAGGGTATGGTTTTGGTAATGAGATTTTATGTGAAGAATCAGGCAGCCTGAACTTAACCACCCCTGAAGTCAAGAATACCCGAAACTATAATTATGTAGACAGTTACTCTTCTAGACCAAAGAAAAATCAATAGGAAGAAAACAAGTTCCTTCCCCTATTGTCAGCATTGGCCACCTTTAGTAAGAGCTAAAATAAATACTTAAAAAATGGAAAGCAAGGAGCCATCTGTCCATCTAGCCATCCTTCCAGTCATCCAGCCCCATTGTCATTATTGTAACTAACACCAAATATGAAAGAAAAAAAGAAAAAAAAAAAAAACAACTCTGAGCCGTTTAAGAGCAATAAACACAAATTAATTAACTCTCTGTCCAAGTGAATGATTATCATTATTTTTGGATTTCTGAAGGCTACAAAAGCTTAACTCTGTTTGAAATTATTAAAGTATTCTGAGATTAAAGCAATGTTCAGGAGGGCTTTTCTTCTTGTCTATTTTTAGTCTAACTCTTGAGTTCCAACCTAGTGTAATGAAACCGATTAAATATGTATTTTTTTTACTTGAGGAATTAAACTTGAGTTGAGAGAAAGGAAAGGAGAATTTGCTTAAGAAAAGATTTCTTTATTCAACTAGAAATATGTGTTAAGCATACGCATTGTTACCATGTAAGGCTAAAATATTGAAAGTTGCCTACAAGTACTAAAATGCCTTAGAGTGATCCTGAGTTAAGACCAGCAGAAGTGGGGGATTTATAGGCCTCAATTATTATGCATTTGTGCCAATAATAAAAATTTCACTAATTGTCTGAATATTCAAATACATTAATGGGATTTTGAAATTAAAAATTCTCAGGATTGAAAGTGATCTCTAGCATCAAGTATCGAAATAGGAGCTTCATTTAGGTCCTCATTGATTTGATCACTTAATTTCTAAAATCTGACCTTGACTGTAGAAAAAGTGCACTGGTCCAAAGCAAAAAATAGCCTCAACTTCAGAGGCCTTGACTTGTCCTTGGTAAACTGGGTCTTTAAAAGCAGCCTTCATAATGAGGCAGTTGTTTTGAGTATAGTTTTTTTTCTCTCATTAGAATTGTATTGATTATTTAAAGTTGGTACTTTTTTAATATTTGTGGACAACATTAATTCCTCTCTGCATGGATTGCATATGAGCCAGTTGTCTTGGTCTTTATTGAATCATTGACCTGTGATGATTCATCAGACAGCTGGTCTGCAGGACTCAACCTGCATCTCTGAGTTCTCAGGTTCTGGGGTCTTCCTGAACTTGAGCACAGAGCGTGCCAGGAGCACCAGGCTGCAGGCGGAGTGCCAACTCATCCAGCCCTGACTGGGCTCCGACCTCTCACCCAGTTTTAGTGACCAGGCCTTTGACAGCTCTGTGCTCTGATCTCCTGTATCTGAGTTTTGTTCTGCATCTTCTAACACATCTCCATCCCAGGAATCAGATAGCTATTCATGTGCCCTTTGGTTGATCCTACACCATCTGCAGGCACCTACCCTTTACTCCCACTGCTGGTCCTCCATCTCCTGCTGTTGATTGGGACCCTCACAATAACCTTTATGGTCGGAAGATGTATAGTTGGTGTTGGAACCAAGCTGGCCCTCAGACACTTGAATCCTAGTTAAGGAAGAACAATGACTTTTGCTGAGGCTCATAAGTGGCCTTCTGTGTGAGTGAGGACTTAGCTGGGATGCCATGTAGATCAAAAACAAATGTGCACCCACAAAAGATCCAGGAAGCCACAGTGGAAAGTCGGCACCAAAGCCAGCAATCCCAGGAGTCCTGGAATCTGCGTCATTAGTATGGGCCATATTTAGTGGCTGAGTCTTTCAGCTTGTCATCACAGTAAAGTGTCACAACATAAGCCTATTTCCTTGCACTGGAACATTTAATGACATGTGTCATGGCTGCCTTTCGGATGCCAGCTGGGATTTTCTGGGCCCTTGGATTTTTACTTTCTTATTTCAGTCTTCCAATTTCATGTGTTTGGAAGTCCACCGCCCTCCCATAATTTCTGTTAATTAATTCTGTGAGCTCATGCTCACAGGGTCCTGTCTACTCTTAGGCAGATTGTGTTTCTGAGGCAGCCAGACACAAACTCAGCTCCTTCAGACTGTGTTTAAAAGAATAAAACACTGCGATCAGAAGACAATGTGGCAGGTTCCATGGTCACCAGGAAGATTTATTGGGGAGCAAGCAGCTTTTTGCCATCAGCCTGTCTTCTCTCTCCCACTCTTTTATCCTTCATTCTTTCTTAGCAGGAACCTCAGCAGAATTCCAAGCTTCATGTCATGGGGAGCCCTTCTCCCCTGACATGCCCCCATACCCAGGTCAGGGGGTCAGAGAGTAGGGAGGTGTGTGGGCTCTCACCATGGGGTTCCCTGCAGTGTATGGCTGTTACATCCCAAGAGGACTATTAGGGAATAGAAGTTCGTGTACATTATTGTATACTTGTGCCCCTTTTGTTTTAAATACTCATCTCTATTTTAATATGTTTGAGTCTAAAATTAGCTTTCCATCATGTGCGAGTGTGTGTGTGGGGAGACAGCACAGGGTGCAAGAGGTGGGTCTGCCCACCCACCCGAAGTGAGTCTACAGAAGTCGAGGTGCGTTCTATATAGCACTTTTCCATTCTTCAGGAGGCTTTTTTGATGATTAGAGACTACAAGCATAATACCGTTTCACATATATATATGCTGTGTATAAGGAGTAAACAACAGGCACCCCTGTTTACCCAGCAGCCAGGTCAAGTAGAAGGACTGCACGGGAGCTCTGAGGCACACTTCATGTCCCCCTTTCCTCTTCCCCAAAGTACCCACTACCCTGAATTTTATGTTTATTATTTTCTTGCTCTTTTTGTAATTTTGATCATATTTCATGTCCTGCATGGCATAGCTTAATTTCATATGATATTGAACTTGAAGTAAATAGATTTATGCATATCCTCCTGAGACTTGCTCCTTAAAATTGTGTTTAATATTTTTTATGAGTGACTCATTTATGTTTATATATGCATCTAAAGTCCATTAATCTTTGCAGCGATACAGCCTTCCCTTGTTTTTCTGAATATAAGGGTACCTTGTTGTCTGGCATTTGGCTAGTTTCTAGTGTCTTGTTGTCCTAAGTAGTGTTGCTGGGATGCGTCCTTGTGACATCTCCTGGAGCCTGTGTATAGGGCTTTGTTCAGGGCAGGGATTCGCAATCATGGCAACCATAGTAAATGACATTCTGTATATGGCACACTGGAGAAGTCAAGGTCACTTAACTGCAATGAGGGACCAACCCAGCAGGATAAAAGTACCTGCTCTGTCCCATGAGCAGAAGAGATTTTTGTTGCAGTGTGTTTGTAACCCATTTGTGGTCCCTAGATTGGGAAGCTGAAGTTGGCCATTCACAGAGTACTAGAATCTTTAACTCTACTACCTTATTGCAAATTACTGACCAAAGAGTTTTGTGGAGGCCAGCACTTTCTTACCCTTGTTGTCTGTGGCATGCGCAAATCCATGTAAATTGGGTCCAATTTACATGGATTTGCGCATGCCACAGACAACTATTTTCTGGTTCCAACATTTTCTGGTTCCAAACAAATGATTGTGTCCCAGGCATTTCTAGTTCCAACCCAATGCACCACCCTTCCAAGGAAGATTTAATCCTAATGTCCATGAGCCATGGTCGCCAGTCCTCCCTGCCAGGGCCAGACCACCCTCCCTCCCTCACAGGTCCTCATTTCCTTTGTTGCCTGGCAAATGCCTGCTCCTCCTCCGAGGTTCAGTTGAAGAGTGTAGGCTTATTCTTCCCCATCCTTTCCACGGAAACTATTAAGCATTTCTTCCTGTAGCTCCCAGAAGCATAGGGATTTGGGACCACAGACCTGGACTAGGAGAGTCAGAAACAACCCCCAGAGGAGAAGTGTGGGAGCTGGGCCCCAGAGACAGGGCGATGTTTTCCTAGTGGAGAAGGTGTGGGTGGATGTTCCTAGGAGTGGCCACAAATTATGTAAAACCTGCAGCTATAGAAAGGCAGGATGTTCTGAATGGCGAGAAACTCAAATTAGCTGGTGGTGTGGGTGGAGTGACAGGAGATGAAGATGAAAGGTTAGACAAGTCAGGTTAGAATTTTTATCCTAACACATGAATTCAGGATTTCAGGTGCATGGACAGATTTGGGCCAAAGAGGAGACACAGCTCAGTTCTGGACATGCTGAGTTCCAGTTTCATGAGTAGGTGTGATAGATATCTGGTTGGAAATCCTTTGAAGCTAAAAAGAGAGGTTAGAGTTGGTAAGAGAGACTTCAGATCAGCTTGAAGCTGTGGGGATGAATAAGATCATACCTGAAGAAAGAGTGTTACAATTCCAGGTACCAAATAGCTTGGTAAATGAGACAAGCTGCAGTTCATAATTAGTATAATGTAGCAATCCAGAAAAATGACAAAGTAATTTTCTTATTCCATTGAGTAAAGAGCTCTCCTTTTCTTTTAAATTAATGTTACAAAAGTGTTTAGCATAGATTTTTCTCCACCTTCCCAGTCCACACCTAATGCGATTAGTCGCAGTATAAATTTCACTGCTGGGGGGCAGAGGGTAATTTATACTCCATATTCCTGCCTGGTGACTGTCAGGGAAGGGCTGCCAACTTTGCCAACTGGGTGGCTGTTTTGTAATTTAGATACAATAAATCTAAGGCAAGTAATTTCCTTCTAGAAACTTGAATTGCCTCCTTAGCAGAATGATGAGGGCTAGGTTTAAGCTATGGGGTTACATGAGAGCTTTAGAAAAGATACCCAGAGGACTCTATTAATTGCCCTCTCATTTAAAATGTAATATGGTTTTTATTCACAGGAAACTTCAGTGGTAAGTTTCCTATAAGTATCAGTGTATGATTTAGAGACCTGAGCAGTGCTTTGAGGTTTTGTGCAGGAAGGCAGTAGCGGCTGCTGTAATAGAGTGATCACCTCTCCTCCCGCTTCCTGTGTAGGGGACAGACAGAGGCAGGGAGCTTGCTCATTTTGGACAAAAACCAAGTAGGGCTTATAATCTGTCTATACACTAAAAGCATCTGAAAATACTGCTAACAAATTTTTCACAGCCAATGCTTTGTGCCAGACACCATCCACACCCGTTTCATGAGTAAACTCCCTGTGTGGCCTTGAACCAGTGAGCTGGGCCCTGGGGCGAAGAAGATACAGAGACAAGAGTCACGTGGAGCCGGGAGTCTAACCTGAGCCATGGGGCTTCCGGGTCCGTGCACTGAACCATGTGCTCTGCTGGAGCACCTACTGTGTGCCAGGATCCACTCGATGCTCCAGTGAGACCAGTGAACAAGACAGAATATGTCCCTCAGAGCCTGACTCTCTGGAGCTTATAGATGAAAGGTCAGGATATGGAAAATGGCTTAAGATAATACTTGAAGTAGAAGAATGTTGCAAGTAATTTATGAGTAGGCTGTTTCAACTGGGTAAGATATGCTTTTGGGGAAGAAGTAAGCCATTAGTTGCATCTGATAAACAGAGTTAATTAAAATCTTCTTTTCAGGTATACACCACCAAGAAGATTTGTTGATTTTTTTTCTTACAATATAAATGTAATGCTGAACTCTCAGTGCCAAGACCAATTTAATTCATTTGCTCGATTACAAGTTAAAAGAAAGAACTTGGCTAACATAGTAGCTGTCTGCTCCTTTGGTGTAATGACTTTCTGAATTGATGAACTTTGTATAATGATCTGTTGCTATGACAACATGCTGCCCAGTGAGTGGAGCGGGGCATTTCATCGTTACCTTTCGGATAATGGTTGGCGCAGCAATGGATGAGAATACAAAAGGTTTTCCTTCATGCTGCAGTAACTCTGGGTCAATAAGACAAGCACTAAGAATGGCTCTTAGATGCAGTGTTGGGGAATCATTCAAATGCACAATTGCAAATAACGTAATGTAGCTTCCCAGGTTAGTGGCCTTGGTGTCTGCAGTGACTGTACAGCCCTGTCACAGGTCATCATTGTCAGGGTGGCCACTTGTCCCTTTCAGAACTTGAGTTTCTGTACTGGATTCAGCACATGGAAAGCTGAATAATAATCATTCTTTTAAAACATGACAAAACTCAGAGAAGCAGTAAGAGGAAAATGGAATCAAGTTTACAGACTTAACTGTCCAGGGCTTTCCAACGAATGACCCTATGTCTGTGTTTCACGTTTTCCTGAACTGGTGTTCTGTTGCTGGGTATGACTCTTTTCTTATAAAAAAAATTTTCTGTGTATCAAGCATGTTCCCATTCTACCCTGTAAGTTTTTTTATTTTTTATTTTACTTCAGGCTGCTGTTCATAAGAAGAATTAATTTCTCTGAGTCTTTTCTCATTGCTCAGGGCGGCAGAATTGGAGTCACCATCCACATTGGGTATAATGAAATTTGCTTTACTGTTTGTTTTCTTTTTAAAGCTTGCATGAATGGCAGAAGGCTGTCTGATCATATACAAGTATGAAAAACCAGAAGTTATTTAATTCCCAGCAACTATAAACATTGTATTGAGCTGTCCACATTGCTTTTCTCCCCATCACTCCCTCCCTCCCTCCTCTGTCCTACCCTCCTTCAAAAGGATTTTTTTGCATAAACTTTTAAATTTTGGTGAGACTGAAATTCTATAAATCCTCCAAAAAGAAATTTATTATAATCAGCGACCTTTTCCTCAGATATTTGAAAGTTCATTCTTTAGCGCTCATTAGTTCTCTCTAATTTCCCCCAAAGTTCAGCAGAGTCATTAGCCGAAAAGCTGTGGGTGATAACATCAGCCGTGTGAGCCACTGGGTAATGTTTGTCAAAGTGCAGCCATTCTTCACAACGGTACATGCCCCGTGTCATCTCCCGTTCTTTCCTAAGCTGTGATGGCATGTGTACATTATATGCATTAAATAAAGTAAGTGTCAACATTTGAAAATACTAATCTGTTAATAATGTAAATCTTACATTGTGATCACACAAGGTAAAACATTTGAGTCCAACGTAATTTATGATACCTTTGCACTATAATTTGAATCATTAATATCTTAGGGAAATAGGGCAAATAATTTGCAGTCTATTTTTGAAATTGCTTGGGGCAAATGATCCGGATGACAAAATCTATTTTTATATTTCCTACTCTTGACCGGAGTCCCTGTGCTGTTTTGCCGGGGCTGCCATAACAAAGATAGCAGAGTGCCACGGACAGGCTAGATGAAACAACAGACATTTTTTCTCACAGTTCTAGAGGCTGGAAGTCCAAGGTCAAGGTGTTGGCAGCACTGGTTCCTTCTGAGGTTTCCCAGATTGGCTTGCAGGAGCCTGGCTTCTCAATGTGTTCTCTCCTGTGGGTGCACATATCTGTACCCTAATTCCCTCTTCTTCTAAGGACACCAGTCCCATTGTATCAGGGACCACGTACATGACCTCATTTTCCCTTAATTACTACTTTAAGGGCCCTGGGCTGAGTACAGTCACATTCCGAGGTGCCAGGAATTAGGACTTCAACAGGTGGGTTCGGAGCCTGTGGCAGTCCCCACATGATCATAAGGCATATTTCATACCAAACCATAGACTGCTGTACTTGACCGCCTCTCTCACGATTCGTAATAGAATCCTGTTAAAACCACTGAATTCATGTGAGTTAGCCAACTGAACGCTGACGGTTTCCCCTGACGTGAAATACATGTTAATTTTCAACAACTAGTAACTGAGGTATGTGGATGACAGTCTGAACTAGACAGGGCTTACGTTATACACAGCAGTTAGTGGCTCGAGGTTCTTATTTTAATTGGAAACTTTTTTGTTTCAATAAATCGTTTGATACCTTAAATTCTCTTTTTAAAATAAAAACAGAACTGAAATAGAATTTTCATGAGACTATTTTTCATGAGACTATTTCTCATTTGCTTCCTGAGCTAGTGGGTGTGAGAGCCTTAGCCTGATGGAGAAGTCAGTTCTGTCCTGGGCTTGGCCCCCTTATACGTTAATTATCTGCTTTGGATTCCATAAGCTAAGCACATGCGTATAAACCAGGCTTCATCTTCGCCTTGAATAACAGCTGCCATCAAATGCACTATTTTATCTGTCTGCCTGATCTTTTAGGAAATCCTCAGCCTGCAATTACTGACTCATCATTACAGGAATTGCATGTTACCTCTGCATGCTTTCAGAACAAAAATTCCTCTGAAGATTTAGAACCAGCCCTTGATTGATATGAAGAGGACCTAAATTCTGGCCTCATAGTCTGATCTTTGTAACTCAACCTTTCTGGGCTTTCCTTTCCTTACCTGCCAAATTCAAAATGTTTTTGCCTGTCTCTTCCACCTCAAATGTCCTGCGGCTGTTTGAAGTTGTGGTGCAGAAAACAAAATGGTGGTACATGATTTGCTTCAGAGGCGGCCCCACTGGCGAGGGGCCCTACCCCCATGGAGCTTCAGATGGAGAGTAGAAGCTGCAAAACAAGTAAATTAGCAATTAAGCTGTGATAAATGTTATAAAGCAAAACAACAACAAATAAAGTGCTCTGAGGTCCCGATGTTGGGTGAAAGAAATAGATGTTGGTTCACTGGTCTTTTTCATGATCTAGGCGCTGCCTTCCTGCCACTGAAAGAAATGGTGGCTTTGCCACGTCCTTGTTCCAGAGGACGTGTGGGCTTCACCCTCATGTTGAGTGAAGATGGGAGAACATGGGACAAGAGCCCAGTGGAGCATAAAGTTCTTACTCACCGCCGACCAGCCGAAGTGCTGGCTGGTGGGGGTTCTGCATATCCTCCCCTACGAGCCCGTGATGAAATATCTGCGTCAGTGCAGTGACATCCCATTAGGGTTGTGAGATTCAGAAATGTCACTCCTTTAACCCATCTCTTCCCGAAATGGAGGATTATCAGGCTTTGTTTTTCTTTATTTGATTTAATTTTTCCTAAAGAGAATTATATTCCTTGGAATTCCGTGGTTATTTTGTGTTTCACATTTACCCATCTGAAGTGAAATCACGTGATATGATGGAGGTGTTAACTAACACCACCATGGTAATCATTGCAGTATATGAATGTATTAAGTCAGCATATTGTATACCTCGAACACAGTGTACACAATGGTATATGTCTATCATATGTCAGTTTTTAGAAATTTTGGTATAATCTTGATCAGTCACCAGACCAGGCCCCTGCAACGGGAAGAACAAGATCCCATCGCTGCCCACAGGAGACTTCCCCACAGAGAGATAAGTCAGTGATGAAAGAGTGCCCTGACTTGGGCTTTGTGGACAGTGCAGGAGGAAACAGCTGCCTGGGAGTGGGCAGAGGGGCACGGAGAAGGCTGCCAGCCATCTGAGCGAGGGCGCAGGCCAGCAGGAGTCAGAGCAAGGTGGCTGGGAGGCCACTTCAGACCAAGGACCTGTCTGTGCGGGGACCTGGACATTTGCAGGCTCTCTCTGCTGCAGGACCCTGAATGACTGGAGCACGGAGCAGTGGGGGACGGGGGGCGGAGGTTAGGGGTGCGCAGGCCAAACGTAACCCATGGTTGGCTCAGGATGGAGGGTCTGAGGCAGGAGGGGGCATGGTCACATAATGTGCTCTGGAGACACCCAGGTGAGAAAGGTTTTCTTTGCTAAGGTAACAGTGTTCTGGCCACAGAGCAAAACAAGGCACAGGCTGAGGAAGGAAAGGCTTCAAGGAAAGGAAAAGAGCTTTCTAAATGCTGTGTGTGGTGGGTGGGGGGATTCCAGATGTGCTGACCCCCGTGCCAGGGCAGAGGGAGCTTCAGGAGGCTCCTCGTGTGATCAGAAGCTTCAGAGGGTGAAGGAGACCCTGGCATAGGTGGTGGACCAGCACTTAAATCCACACTAAGTACCACTCTCTAAAGATGTACTAAGCCCTGTGATGTTGTCACCTCTGAGTCAGCTGCAGATCAGACGCAGGTGTGCAGAACATGCTGAAAAGTTTTGATCTGTGGTGGTTATTTCAAGTCAAATTATTACAACTGGTTTTAAATTTGGGTTTTTTAACTTGCAGTTGCTTAAGAGTTTGAAATGCATGTGAGCATATAGGCATTTGAACTATTATTTGAGCAGGTTTCTCAGAGTAATAATCCATCAGAAATAAATGATAGACAGGAAGGCGTCTCTGCCAAACTGTTGCATAGGGTTTAGTTCTGCAAGCCACGTTTCCCTTGCAAATGGTGCAGTAACAGGCGCAAGGCAAGGATTCGCCCGCTGGACTCCCATCTCCTTTGCCCCCACCCCACCCCCACCCCTGCATTGCTGTAACATACGCTGTTTTGCCCCGAGAGTCTCCTACCTAAGCTCTCAGAGGAGCTTTGCTGTCCCCTGGGTGGTGGTGATCCCCCTTCCACCTTCTGGCTTAGTCCGTGTCCCCTGTCACCACGAGGTCCCAGACAGTGGCCGAAAGCTCTGTGCTGTCACTGCTCCACAGGAGGCTGGCCCCTCTGTCTCCGGGTGAGGACTTCTCTCTGTGCTCAGTCACCCTCCCTGAAACTTCCACCCAGTCCCCGTCACTGCTGTGCTGCTGTGTGTCCAGCACTGGGTGGAGCAGGCAGACCCCCGCATCACGGAAGCTGAATTTCCCACCAGCTGGGAACTGCGATTTTCAAGTCAAAATGAAGTTGGCTTACACAGTAAAGTCATACAAATTTTCTTGCACACCTAAGACTGTGTAAATTGCATTTATTAAAATGTCTGCCTCCCTGATCCTAGGCTGCCCCCTCCCTTCCTCCCTCCCATCCTTCCTCCTTCTTGCTCTCTCTCTTCTGCTCACAAACACATACTCTCCCCCTCAAAGGCAAGCACTATGTTTTGACTCATCCCAGCATACAGCACAATTATTTTTTTGTGCTTTAACTTTCCCAAACACATTTAACCAGCTTCAAATAAGATTAAGCAGTGGTTTACTAACACTGCACGTACTGCTTTGTAGTCAGTTCATAATCAATGCATGTTCAATGGAGGTATTTCAGATGTCCATTTTTAAATAAATTCAGGAGAATACGTGTCTGCATATGTATTTTCTTTCAAAATGCAAATGTCTCTAAAGACTCAGAAAACTGAAAAGTATTTTCTGCTGAGAGTCTTCCAAGATTAATGATTTATTGGAAGCCTCAAAGCCAAAAGTTCATGATTTACTGACGGTTTTAGGTCACTCCTTAGCCTCATTTTCTGTGCGTGCATGATGAGAGTGTTGGAAACTTTGCACCCTGACGGATTTCGTTCAGTCAGTGCCTTTGGGACGACTTGAGGGATGGATGACATCTGGGGAGGTGCTTCTAGAGGGCTGGGTTCATGCCCTGGGTTTGCAGGCTGGTAGCCAGGCCCTCACTACAGTGCACCAGGAGGAATGCGTGCGTTTCAAGTCTGTGTCTCTGTCTGACACACGGCATTGACCATGCCATGCCCCTCACTGGCTGAAATGCCCTTCTTCTGTGCTCTTCCCAGCCAGTCTGGGGAGTCTCCATAGTTCAGGGACGCTCATCCTCGGGTAGTGCTTCTAAATAAGTGAGCAGAAACATGCAGTGAGCAGAAAACCTGCAGATGGGAGGGGCCCGGGTCAGAAATGGATATTTGTAGTACAGAAAAGGAAATGTGGAGTTGAGACCAAGAAATGCATCCCAAAGAAGAACATCAGAGAAGAAAAGAAGAAAGTGATCTAAACAAAGGAGGAGGAGAGACAGAGGATGATGTATTTCCCAGGCAGGAAGGAAAAGGGGCCAGCTTTGTTGTCCTGCACATTTGCAGTCGGTTGTGGCCTGGTGTCTGCCCTGCTGGAGTGGCAAGTCAGCCCCCTTGACACTAGAAATCCAAGATTGTCTCTTACACACTTCTGTCACCTGATGTTCCACATGCCACAGCACTAAGCAGGGTCCTCTGAACCACGGTCAGCGCTGGTGTCTAGACTTGCCCAGGACAGATGGTGGTGGGGTGTTTCTCTTCCGTGGCTGCAGGTTGGGTCTGCTGGGAGCTGTAAAATGATGAGTGCCTGGGCCCACATCCAGCACAGTGAATTCACTAGGGCTGGGCAGGGGCCTACGCACCAGCACTTTCAAAGCTCCTCAGAGGATTCTCTGTGCAGCCAGGCTGGAGGAGAACCATGGCTGCTTAACTGCCCAGTGACCTGGGAGACCTGCTGACCTCATTTCCTTTCTTCCCTGTTGTCTTTGCAGATTATGGCACCATCAAAAAGGTGCGGGCACCCCTGACCCAGAGCTCTGGCAGCTGCGTGCTGGAAGAAATCGAACTCTTCCCCGAGAGACGGAGGGAGCCCGTCAGGAGCCTGCAGATCCTCCACAGCCAGAGCGTCCTGTTCGTGGGCCTGCGGGAGCACGTGGCCAAGATCCAGCTGAAGAGGTGCCAGTTCCACCGCACGCGCAGGTAGGGCAGCCCCGGAGGCCGGCCTGTCCTCTGGTGCTCCTTCAGCTGTGCCACCAGAGAGAGGCCACAGAGGTCTTTAAACTCCCCATGGTTGAATGTCCACACAACAGAGTTGTAATGTGCTTGTGAATCCTGAATCCCAGGTGTAGAGTGTTGATGCAAACAGATTTACTGCGATGAAAATAACCCACCAGTTAGTTATCTGCTGAAGAGGAGCCGCATCATAACACCTGCAAGCAGCTGTCAGGGTTACAGTAAATTACTCGGTGTCTTAGAACACTCAGTGATAGCACTAATAGTTGGTGTCCCTGCATCAATTTAGCACAAATTTAATTTTATTTCTGTAGTGTGTGTGCATACACATTCTCTCTATGTATACTTGCATATATACCAGACACAGGGCAATAGGAATTGTGTGTCCTCTTAGCCCAGAGCTAATCCACACACTCAAAGGAGCAATAGGCGTTGCCGTTCTGGGCAGTCCTCGCCGTGCTGTGCTGGGCACCAGCTGTCCTGGGGTGCTGTCTCTCTCCTGAGGTTCCAGGCCCAGCCAGGCTGCTGGGAGATGGGAAGGAGACAGGGATTTCCACAGGTGCAGGGAAACCCACGTGCCGTCACATCCCTTTTCAGCCCTCGGGCCAGTCTGCTGACTCGCCGTGCGTGTCCTCTGTCGACCCCAGTGATGTTTGAAGCTCACTTTGGGAAAATGCAGGCCCAGGTGCTTGGGAACCTGAAAAGTCATGCGCACACCCTGCACTTTGCCGGCACTTTAATGTTGGAATAGCTCATAAATGCGCTGGCCCCTGATGCAAGCTTGCTCCTGGCAAAATCCCAACCTTAAATGTCCTGAGGGATCAGGCCTCTTAATAATTCTAATGCCCCAAACAGGACATCAGTGCAGAATTGGTGTAGAAGTAGGTGTGTGGATACATCACTCACAAGCATCACACAGGTCACTTTTTCTCAAACCAGGCACTCGGTGGCACTGCCTCGGGCTCAGAGGATTGGAGTCTTGTTCCGCGGACCTGCATGTGCTGTTTCTTGACCTCCCACTGTAGTATCTGAAGCCTCACTTTCTTTTCTAACTTGCAAATTACTGTAGAATAAAATGGGATCATGTATAGAGTGCAAAATTTAAAGCATTCTGCAGACGGTTCTTATGTAGAAGGAAGGTCTTATGTATAATAAAAATTATTATAATATCCCCTTCTGGGTGGTTCTAGGAAATGAAGTCTATACTATGATGCCTCCTTTGGTAGTAGAGTGTTGAGAAATAACGTTAGGGACTTCCTAGCTAATAACAATGCTATTGGGAGCATTGATACCAAATGGTGATAGTTGATATTACCAACTATCTTTATATAGCACTTTTTCCCTAACTTTAACCAATGATTGATTAACTTTGTTTGGATTGGTGTTCCTTGCAGGACCAATTTAGGACAGGAATTATGCAGCCCAGTTGCTGATGGCTCAGTGGGAGACGGGGGGTTGGGGTCTTGCCAGCAGACATGTCGCGCTTCAGAGTGCAGTTAGAAGGGCACCAGTCTTGCAACTCCATCCCAGTGAGCTCTGAGTTCCAACAGCGACTTTGTTGGGTGCTTTACTCAGGTTAAGGTGCAGGAAGACACAGGCCTGTGCGGCATGTCCAGTTTTTCTGGTGCCAGAGTGGAGTTCATGGCTTGCAAAGAATGAGACCATTCACCCTTTCATGGTGTGTTTGTTCCTTGGACCTGGGTTGCACGTGCTCAGCTCCCTGTAGGTTAGGAAGCTAAATCCTGCATCGGCTCCAGGAAGCCAGGCCTCCACATGCCCACTCTCGCCTCTTGTGAGACTGCACTTCAAGGCTGCTCATGGGAGTGAGCTGCCACCAGGCACAGTGGCCAGGGAGCAGCTCACAGCTCTCTCCTTCTGTCAAGGAAAAGACGGTCACTTGTCTGTCCTCATCAGGCTCCTGTAGGGAGAAGATTTTTCAGTTACATCCAGAGCTGTGTCTCCCTGCTGTTTATTTGTCCACTCACTCAGAGAAAGCAGAGAGAGATTGTAACTTCACTGTAGACATGGATTGTGCTCTCTGTGTGCCCACACTCAGTGGGGGGTAGTTTGTGTCTGACCGCTAACAGTTCCAGTGGAGAGAAGAAAATCTAAAAATTTTAACTTGAGTTTCTCTGGATTCTTTCTAATATGTTTCTCTACCATCCTTCTCCTAGTGAAAATTAGCTGGAGAAATGAATCAATTTTTAAGAAACAAATATCTTTGTAACCAGATTTTTTTTTTTTTTGCATGAATTGCATGGAGAAAATGGTGGGATTTTTTTTTTTTTTTTTTGACAAAAGCACTGTCAATTTTTCAGAAATATGCCTTAAAAAGTATACTAAATAGGAACAAAATAACAGTTGAGTAATAGATGGATACTGATTTCTTTATTAAGTATACTTTTTGTAGTAGGATATAATTTTAGCTAGTTCTAGAGACTCAATTTTATTATTGAATCTTAAAGTAGTTAAGAAATTGAGCTTAACTAATCATATTCACATTTTTCATTTTCAGGAATATCTGGCAATGCACATTATGAACAAATGTTTATAAATGATAGCAATCAATACAATTCCACAAGTTTCTTTTACATACCTGGCACTGTGCTAGATTTTATCACTCCTTAATCATCTTATCACCTTAATCACATACCCCAAGAGTAAAGTCACATATCATCTCTATTTTTCAAATGAAGAAATGCTGGCTTAGAATTTTGGTGTCCTACTCAAGGTCACATAGCTCTGGTAACAGGAGACCCAGGTTCAGGGCTGGGACTTTCTGCTCCCCGGGCGGGGGCCTCACCTCTGGTTCTCTGTGCTGCCCCTGACACAATGAGAACCTCTCTATCAGCGGTGCAGTTTCAGAGGGGCCCAGCTGCATGATGACAGCACTTTCTTTGCATTGGGTCACTCACTGAGAGCCTGAGCTGGTTAGTATCAGGACAAGCCAAATTCAGTTCTACTGACAGCTAGCTACGGCTTTTTCCCAATAGTTTCTTCTTTATTTGCTAGATCCAGCAAACCAGAGTTGTTTTGCACCCCGTGGTTATTCTAAAGCGAGTCTCTGAGTCTCCACTCTCCAGTTTTCCTAGAGGTGGTCCTGGAGCCTCAGGGGAGGCTGCACCCCTGATGCCTGCACGTCTGTGCCGTGCGCTGCTGCTAACGTGGGACAAGCAGCATGGTATTTTAACGTCACAGGGCTGTTTTACTTAGAAAGTTATTTTGAAAGAAGAATATTTTTAAAAACATTGTAGTCAAATTTGATCACAAATAAGAAAAACTATATGTTTTAATTGTAGCATTTTTTTGCACAACCATTTAATTAATAGCGAGAGGACCTTATGCAAAGAATTAATCTCGCTCATCAGAGTGGGCCGTTACCTTCTGTGGTGTATAGTGCGAGAGAAACTCGTTCTTCTCTGTGTATCTGGTTGTACTCTGGGACTTATTTACCTCATGTATATATTAGTTTCATAGGGCGAATTAACACTTACTGAACTCTGAGGTCCCTGGGGAATCAGGACAGGCCTGGATATGGTACAGCATATGGCAGTGGAAGGCAGGTGAGCTGTCGTCAACCTGGGACCCCCTGACGTGCACCGGGCGCACACTCCGGGCCGCCCAATAGTGGCGTGAGGTCTTGAAAGTAGAAAACAATCTCCATAGGGATGCACAGGAGAGAGCAGCCAAGAATAGCCACTGTCTTCATTCCTGCTGATGTAAATACCAGTGTAAACTCATAACCTTATACTTGCAGGAAAACAGACTCCGGCAGAGAACCGAGAGTCCCCATTTCATTGTTTCAGGAAGCAAACAATGTCACAGGACTCAAGCTGTAATAGTCAAACTGAAAAATCAGGCAGTTATTCCCCCCACCCCACTCCACTACCATCTCTGTTTCCTCCTGGGAAATGCTGCAGCCTTCCAAGTGGCTGACAGATTGCAGCTCCGGGTGGTGAGGGGAGGAGAGCTTTTGATAAAGACTTTTAAAATCATTTTAAGGACTGTGCATTAATTAGATCAGTGGGTCAGCACGCTGCCTCTGTAAGAAATTAGAAAATATGCAGGCTTCCCAAGCTGTCTGGCTTCTGTCCCAACTTCTCAGCCCTGTCCTGGCAGCGTGGAAGCAGCCACAGGTCATAGTGAATGGGCGTGGCTGTGTGTCAGCAAGGCTCCCAGACCCCAGATTCATCAGACCAAGGAATATAATATAGTTTCAGATTCAGAAGTTTATCATTTTCATAGACAATAAAGGCAGGAGCAGAAAAGGTGTCCACTACCATGACCCTTGTCCCACAGGATGACACCAACACAGAAGGGCCCAGATGATCATGTAGCAGGAGAACGAGGGCACCACAGTGCAGAGCAGCCAGGCCGTGCTGCTGCTGAGGGGTCTAGCCTGCAGCTGGATGAGAAACTACCTCATGACAGCCTCCCTGGCACAGAGGCAGGTGGGAGGGCAGTGGCCTTGCACAGCTCCTCATCATCCTCCCACGTGCCATGCCCAGGGAGGATCACAGGGTGTTCTGCCAAAGCTGGGGCCTGCTGTGGTTGAGCCTTGCCCTGCGTGGGGGGTGACAAGTCACCAGGGTGCTGGGGCAGAGCACTCCCCTGTGCGGTGTTCCGGTGAAACTTCACGTGGCAGGCTGACTCCTAAATTAGAATATTGTTCTATATGCCTTTTGAAGAAATGAATGAACCTGAAAACATTATGTGTACTGATTTATAAAGTTAGGTATTAAACTTAATAAATTATATAAATTAACTCTATACATTAACCTTTTCTGAATAACATGGTGTTTTTTCTCTTTGGATATATATATTTAATATTTACATAAATTTTATATATTTTTTCAATTTTTAATTACAGTTTACATTTAATATTATTCTTTAGTAGTTTCAGAGGTACAGTGAAGTGGTTAGATAGCCATGTCCTTTACAGAGTGGTCCCTCGATACCTATATATTATTTCTTTTTTATTTAACATCTACCGCAGTTATGAGGTGAGATAAACCTGTCAGGCTGTAGAACGAACATTTCATAGGGAGGCATGGATCTGGATCAGAAAGAACATCTAAGACTCTTCAGTCATAGAACAGAAATGAGACTTCTGAATGCTGCATGTGGGCAGGCTTCTCTCAGCTCACAGGAACAGAACTTGCTCCCAGTGGCTGACCACTGCCTGTCTTCCCAGGTCCTGGGCAGCCTCCACGCGGTGTCTGGCCCCAGACGGTCTCCTGAAACATTTATCAAACTCACAAATGGACACTCTGCCTCTTTCCTCTCTGCTGCTTTACTTAATAACCTAAAAAGAAAACCTAAGTTCCTGTGGAACAGTAATACTCCCTTTACAGAAAAGTGTAGTGATAGAAAATGTTAGTCAAGGGATTGAAACCCTTGGGGTTCATGTGTTTTGTTTTGTTTTGTTTTTGCTTTGTTTTGAAAACATTGTGGGGAGAAGAAAAGCTGAAAACTGGAAGAATCATAGCCCATGTAAAAAACAGAAGACGTATTATGCCTTTTAAAATGTTGCTTTATAAACTGTAGGGAAAAAAAATGAAACCATTAAGAAATTGACTTTGGCTCTATTTGTGAGTGGGTATCTAGTCATTCTCAATTTAGTCAACCTGTACTATTATCATTTAGTTAAAGAAATTAACATGTCATTAGGAAAATTAGGGTGGAAATCAAGACATTCATGGCTTGAAAGGGCAAAGTTTTAAAAGGTGGAGTTAATTGATTGGCACATTTATTGATTAAATATTCTTTAGAGGCAGCATCTGCCTGATGGGAGAAATAAGTGAACAGAGAGAAAGCGCAGGAGCCCCACAGTGTCCCCGGGGAGGAAACCTTGGCCATTCGGTTCCGAATCACAACAACATTCAGAAAGACCTTTTGGCATGTACCCATTTTTCAAACCATTCTCCCTTTGATATTCATTTAATATTTTCCAAATCTCAGTGTCCTCAGTTTTTGTTTTTGTTGGCTTTGGTGTTGCCTCTAAAGATTGTGGATTTTCCTTAGTTAATTCATTCCTAGAGTATTTATTGAACTTAATAGATGCCAAGCACCAAGCCAGGCTCTAAGCGGAGAGTGACGGATGAAGCAGCCCTGACTCTGTCTTCGTGGGACTCAGATTCTAATGAGAAATTTGGGCATAAATAAAATCTCCCAAATATCTATTATGGATCCGAGCCAAAGGGCCTTGGAGTTACCATAGACTCTACCCCCAAGTTGGTTTAGCATTACAGCTGATCTTGGCCAGACGATTCTAGGACCTAATATCTGAGCCTGACATCCCTGTCCCATTACTTTTTACATTATATCTGAATCTCATCCAGTGTTCCAGTCCTGAATTTCCAATAGCAAGGGAATTAATCAGCAAGTTGTGATATACTTATTTAATGGATTATTTGCTCAGCGGCTTATTCTGAAGCTATTAAATGATGACTAGGAAGACATCTGTGTGACATGATAGTAATTGGAAAGAGGAAATCACTGTGCGTGTGTGTCATCATTACAACTGTTCACAAAGTACAAGGGAGGAAGCATAGTACGTTCATCAACATGCCAATTACAATTGTGATGAGCACATTGTAATAGGGGGTCTGAAGTGGGCTTGGGCTGGGACCCAGGATCTCCCAGCAAAGTCACAAGTTAACACCCCCAGGTCCTGGACAGGGTGGAGAGGGAATGGCCAAAATGTGGAGAAGGTGGAACCTGACTAGTAGATTAAGAAACGGACATCAGACTGCTGTTCCGCAAGGGTCAGGGAGGGATGTAGGTGTTGTGGGCCTGAAGCTGACACCATTTGGGAGGGGTTCTCACTAAGGAAAAGAACATCAAATTATAATCATAAAATGACTAAGGCCAATGGCAGGGCCTTACAAGGCCTCATGAACTAAAGAAGTAAAAACTTCAGGAAGTAAATCTTCTTTAGCTTCATTGTAAATCCACCTTGGATAATAATATAGTATAGATAGATATTTTTTTGATCCCGGTAGAAAATAAAAACAAAGAAAAAGCTACGAGTGCCATCCTGTAGCAATACCATGGCTGCCCTGCCTTCTGCTCTGCCCACTCCTTTCCCCTACAACCGTGGTGTGAGTACATATTTTTTTCTTATTCTTCTTTGGCCAAATATTTAAATGTAATCATGTTATAATTTATATTAAGTATACATAGTTGTTACAATGGGGAATATGTTTCTCAGAATAATAAGGTGTGCTAAAAATATTCCATAGGTCAAATCCAGCGGCGTAGGCTCTTCACTTTTCTCAGCTGTACGTTAGGCAGCCAGCGGTTTTTGGTTCAGCTTTTTGTTCAGCTTCTTAAAAGAACAGAAATAATATATAAGAGCAGTTTGACTTTTCTTTTCTTGTAGTTTTTCCTTTGCAACTGACTTGCTATTTATCAGTGTAACTGCTTAATGATTTTTTTCTTTTAATAAAAGGTAAGTTCTTTGGGTTCAGCGACTGTGTCTCTTCTGTTTTCCGCAGTAAACCCACCACCTTCAAAGTCTAGTTCATTCATGGCAAGTGCTCTTCAGTGTGAGCTGAATTAATGAACCACTGAAACCCTTTTAACATCCTATGTTTAATGGATATGCTTTGTTAACATGGCAAAAATTCTTAATATCAAAAATAAGCAATGTAATGACAATTGGTATGACAAAAACAAGCCAGAGAAAGTTATCTGTACTTAGGCAATCTGATAATGTGAGGGGATTATATTCAGTAGTTAGCTCTAATTGTCCAAAAATACAGTGAAAAGATTTTAATGAATATACCTATTTTCCTATTACTCAAATTAGCAATAGCATAACTGCTAACTTGAACATGTAAAGGAAGAGTTTAGGTCAGGGGTGTCAAACTCATTTTCACCAGGGGCCACATCAGCCTCGTAGTTGCCTTCGAAGGCCAAATGTAATTTCAACTCCTTAACAGTTTAGGAGCAGTTACATTTATACAGTCCTAAAATTATTTCGGCCCTTTGAAGGCAACCACAAGGCTGATGTGGCCCCCAGTGAAAATGAGTTCGACACCCCTGGAACTTTAGATAAATATTACTGTCAGTATCCTCCAAAAAGGCGAGTAGTTTATCCTTGTTCTAGAATTAAGACCTGACTCTAAATACACATTTAGCTCCTTCAACATACTCTCAATAAATGTGTTTTCAAATTAATCCCTGAGGTTCTGATTGACATGCTTTCTGAATTGGCATAATTTCAAACACTAGGACAATATGTCAACTGAGAATAATCTAAAGTTACTCACAAAATAAGGAAATTAAAAAGATTCATCATATAAAGAAAGCATTTCAAAGTGGAATAAAGAAAAGACATTTTTATGATGGTTAACAGTAAGTCTGATTTTCCACATGGTCTCTTTCAAAGACCCACCTTCCAAAATATATGTTACGATGGCTCATTTTTCTTCAAGTATAATTAAGAACAAAGGAAGAGATCATCAGAATTTCACTCATAGTATTAAATATTTTAAGTGAGGAACACATATAAAAATGGTATTTTTAATGGATGGGCATTTGTATTTGTAGAGAAGTTTTAATACTTTTCAGGATAAATGGAATGTTAAGAGCACTCAGAACTGGCAGCATTATGCAAAGAAAGTAAAGTTTGTACAACAGCTTTTCACTTAAAACAGCTTAAAATATTCTGTGTAGCCCTATGGCATTGTTTCATTTATCCAGGTAAGCTTTACAAGGGGAAGATTGGGGCAAAGTTAGGGAATTGAAGGAATTTTTTCACCTTTTCATAATTATAATTTTGTTTAATTTAGTAAGAAACATGTTAAGGCTCTGGTTGTTATGGGTCAGTGGACTGAATGCCAGCCTGCAGACCAAAGGGTCGCCAGTTTGAATCCCAGTCAGGGCACATGATTGGATTGCAGGCCAGGTCACGTGAGAGGTAATAACACATTGATGTTTCTCTCCCTCTCTTTCTCCCTCCCCTCCTCTCTCTAAAAATAAATAAATAAAGTCTTTAAGAAAATAAAAAAAGAAACGTCAAGGAATTTTTTAATTTAATAAGAAACATAAGGAACTCAGGCTTTTTGAATAATTTCTGTAAGTGTAGCTTTACCTATTGCTCACCAACATGAAAATGGTTCGGGCACAGGGGTTTCCACGTGTGATACACACTGTGCTTTCTGTCATCCAGGCCATCAGTAAGACTAGGTCACTGGGGTCAGATTCTACTGTCACAGCCTGGAGAGGTCTCAGCAGCAGGCAGAAGGGTTCTCCGTTCCCACCCTTTGCCCAGGTCTGTCTTAGAGGTTGCATTGCAGTTGAAGTAAATCCCCTCTGGGTATTTTCCTGCAGAACAACGTAGGCACAGGCAGAGTTGCGTGGGAGAATTTGTTGTCCTGAGGCCTGGTTCCATTGTATGAAATAATCTTATTTCATAGATACAAAATGTGCACTTTCCTTGCTCTTATGTACTCGTTAGTCCTTATCTTTCCTATGCCCTGCAAAAAGGAAAAAAGAAAAAATGTTATTAAATCAATAATTATGTCTCTTAAAAATTGTGAGTTCTTAACATTAAAAAATTTGGGCTTTGTTTTATATACTATAAATACAGGTAAAATTTTACTAATGGAACTGATCATTAAAATACATTTTATTTAATAGTAAATTATTAGAAATTATATTCCAAACCTTAAGAAGAAGAGATTTTTAAAAGCCAGAGCTCACACACTGTGATGTAAATTTGTGTTTGAAAAAATGCTACCTGAATTTAATAGAAAACCGAGAAGGATACCCTACACCGCTTCCTTGCTCTTACTTCGAAGCTGGGAATCTGTTTTTGTTAGTTTGAATGATTGAGATTTTAAATATGTTTTTGTTTATTTTTTTAATTTTTTGGAGGGAAGGAAGGAAAGTTACTAAAATACATCTCAAATGGATCAAAGATATGGGGGTAGCATTGGCCAGTGTGGCTCAGTTGGTTGAGCATCACCTGTAAAACGGAAGGTCATGGGTTTGATTCCCAGTCAGGGCACATGCCTAGGTTACAAGTTCACTCCAGGTCAGTGTGCATACAAGAGGCACCTGATTGCTGTTTCTCTGTCACATCGATGTTTGTCTTCCTGTCTCTCTCCCTCTTCCCCTCTCTCTAAAATCAATAAGCATGTGTTTGGGTGAGAATAAAAAATATTAAAAATAAAAATAAAAGATACAGAGGCAAATGAAAATATTCAATAGAAGAATCAGAAGAAATCCTAGGTGAATGTTCTTATGATTTTTTAAGAGTAGAAGCTCCTTCTAAATATGGTACAAAATCCAGGTGCTATGAAGGAAAAGATTCACAAAATTTACTGCATAAAATTTTAAACTATGTGTATCTCAAGAAAAAACATTTAGTTACAAATGAAAAACATAGTGGAAATGCTATTGACAGGGTGTAATTTTTTTAACATAGAAATTTTTGCTGCTAATGGGCACAAAAAAGACTGAAGCCAATGATCCAGTTGAAGACAGAAAAGCATGAATTGGTTGTAAGTAGATGTCTACACGAACAGAAATACAGATAATCAGTAACTGCACACACGTACTCTAAATCTTCATGTCACAACTAAATAAAGCAGGTGACTAGAAAATTGGACTTTCATCTGTTAGAAAGAACTAAGTTATTTTTTTAAAGGCCGTATCTAACATGAAACAGGGAGAAGAAAAAGAGGCACCCGTCATATGGTTGATTAGTACAAAATTATTAAAACCCATATCTTTTCATTCATCGGTGGAAGTTTATCGTGTAGAAAATATGTACAAAAATGTACATTTCAGCCTTGCTTTCAAGGATTTAAATAAATGTTGGTTCATCAAGGTAACAGAATACTATAGAGATGTTAAAGGGAAGAAGGTAGAGCTGTATTTACTGAAAGAAAAAGTGTTAAGATGTGTAACTATGTGTAAAAAAGTGAAACATGAGGCTGTGTTACACAGTGCATTTTGTATGTGTATATGTGTTTTCATATCGTGTGTGTGTATATATAATGTGTACACACACATAATATGTAATATGGGTATATGTCCACACATGCACACTTATTTGTATAGAGACACCCAAATATATATGGGAGACATCCCAAATATATATGTGAATAGTGCCTACTTCTGGTGAAGGAAGGCTGTTACTTTGCCTTTTATACTGTTTTTGTTTGATTTTTTTGCATGAAAGTGTTAATAATGTATGTGTGTTAAAGTAATCAAGCAAGGGGGCCGTTGGGCTGCAGTAGCTCCAGAGCCTTGGCAGCCTGTGTAAGCAAGCCAACACCAACACCTAGGCCAGGGTCAATGCGCCGGAAGCCGACGGGGTGACACTTAGGAACGCCGATCACACACAGCCAACCAGGCTTTCCCAGATAAGGCGACCACTGGCGCTGGAGCCCATCACTCAGTTTCCTTGCTGGCTTCCATGTTTTCTCTGTAAAAACCTCTCCCCCAGCTCCTGACTGTGGAGCCTGATAACCACTTGCAGTCTGTTGCTGCTCGGTTAGAATTCATGTTTGCTAAAATAAACTCTTGAAAATGTTAATGTGCCTTAGTGTGCCTTTTAGCATGTGCCCGGTCACTTATCAAAAAGTTGTATTGAGGTGATAGTGACAGGTCATTGGTTCACACCCCTTCCCACCTTCGCTTAGTCCTGCTGTGACAAGCCCCGATTCTAACCATTTCTGTTTGAACGTTTTAGGTGGTTAATAGATAATAATGCATAGTAAGTTAAATAATAATTTATACCTCTGTTGCTTGATTTACTGTCTTTAGATATCTTTTCCCCAGCTTTGGGGGCTTCACCTTTCTCTGCTTCAGTTTCTTCATTTAAAGTGGGTAACTAATTGAAGTACTATATTTATAAGATTCAGTGAATTTTAAATGAATGAACAGAGGTGAGGTTCTTATACCAGTGCTTTATATGTGGTTAACATGTTTGGTATGCTAATTAGTCTTATTCCATATCATTAAATTAATTGGATTATTATTTATACTACCTCACCGGCCCTATGTTTGACTAATTGACAACTGTAACTGATTCTCCCTTCTAACTCTGCAAAGACAGTAGACTCCACCCTAATGGAGTCTTTCCTCATAGTCCGCCTTTCCTCACATCCATTTCCTGCACCTCTGACCCCTTGACCCCCTCAGAAAGAGAATGCCGGGGTGTTTAAGGCCCTGTTTTCCTGCGGGGTTGTCTTCTGGATAATTTTGGCTCTGTGACTGTTATCTCCGTCTACTTGCTCCATCCTCTCATCTGCCTTGTATTTTATTTATAACAGGGGGCCAGAACCTTCATCTGATAACGCCCAGGTTGCGTGTTAGCTCCTTCCTTGGCACAGAGCTAAAGTAAAATATCCACTGCCTACAATGCTGCTGAGTAATACGTTGAATATTGTAGACAGCTATGTTAAACTACTATTAAATTCAAAACTTTAATACATTTTTAAGCTATGGCACTGAAAAGACTTGTTTTATTAAATTTGAACTTACCATGTTGCATGGTTTCGGGTATATTTGCTTGTCCTTGGGCCAGTTTCATTAAATTCTATGTCTTTGTTTTCTTTGTTGTTTCATCAATACCTCCCTCATGACAGTTTTTAGGTGTCTAAATGATATAATGACTTGATATACCATGGTAGGTGTTTTACAAATAACTGTTGATGGTAGTTATGATGATATTGATGGTGGTAATGATGATTATGGTGTTGATTAAAAAAGTGTTAGTAGTACCTCTCTATAAATGTGGTTTGTGTCTAAATGAGATAATTTGACACATCATAGTAGGTTTTCAACAAATAATACTGGTGGTGATGGTGGTGTTGGTGATGATCAAAACAAGTTGTATTTTTGACCATTGCAAACTTCCAACTTTAGTTCTGTCAATGACACCACAAGGTTCATGTTGACACATATAGTCACTTAGTTGTCTGCTCTCTAGCTTAAGAAAAAAATAGGTATTGCAATGAAAGTTAGTTGTTTAATTTTAATGAGATACTTCCAGGTGTGTGCAGATTGAAACTTTGTTTTTCATAATTACTTCCCGTCAAGTCATGAGGGCCAGGCATGCCTTGTTTTGCATCTTAGTGCAGTTAAGCGGCCTCTCCATTGACCCTTGTGTGTGTGTTTCCAGTGCCTGCATCGGGGCCCAGGACCCTTACTGTGGCTGGGACGCGGTGACAAAGAAGTGCACCAGCCTGGAGGAGAGCCTGAGCATGACTCAGTGGGAGCAGACCATCGCCACCTGTCCTGTAAGTGTCCGCGTTCTCAGTGCTCTGCACATGCTGTCCAGGGTAACCCACTGTGCTTTGGTCCTAAGCAGCACTTGAATGACATCCACACATTTTCATCTTAGAACCTTTTCAGCACACCCTGGCTGTGCTCTCTTAACTTACTCAGCTCTTAGCTTGCACAAGAGCCAGACAGGATACTGGCAGAAGCTTTTTGTCTGTTTTGAAGACAAGTGTCTTATGAGAAAATAGTACTGGCTTGAAAATGGGATGTAATATCTCTGTTTTATACTTGTATTTTTATCTCCAGAGTTTGGTATGAACTACTGTACCCTTTGTAGCATTAATAAAATAGTACCTCCCACACCCATCAATTTCCTTTGGGAGCTATAATTCCAGGAGACAATATAAGTAGAGCTTTTAAGTGAATGAACTAAAGGATATTACCATTGAATCCCATGTGGGACAGTCTCATAGATTCTGCTCAGGGTCACAGCAGAGTCTGGGAGAAACAGTCTAATGTACATTCCCACAGTAAATTCTGCAGAATGAAGAGCTCACTTGCATTTGGGTCAGAACTGAACCCAAGAGAACAGATTCTACATTTTCTTTTGCCAACTTATTTGTTTGCGTACTCTTTCTGGGCACCAGCTGATTTTTTTCCTTTGTCTTTTGAACCTGTAATTAAAAAATTTCATTTTCTTTTTTTCCTCAGAGAATATGATCAAAAGCTATTATCTTCCACACATTTGCAAATTTATTAAGTTACTTTGCTGTCACATAACTGCTAATCTCTGTGACTGTCAATTCTGGCATTGCTCTGCAAGACAGGGTTGAGCAGGGAAGTGACATATTCCGTGACTTGAAATCTGTGCTGTTTCTTCAATACAGAACTGCCTGAGGCATGTGAACTGTGGGTCTGCTTCCTATCAAGGAGCCTGCTAATTCTATTATCTAGCCCGTGTCCATGAAGACATCCTTCCATTTGTAAGTGGGAAAATCAGGCAGTTACATGATGGAGGCCAGCACTATTAAAGCCATTGTCCTTCCCCAAATGTTGGCACGAGATCAAGGACTTTCAGTGCAACGCTGAATTCATAGCTTCTTCTAGGCTCCAAGCAAATCTTTGCGTGGGGGTTAGCTGCTAGCCTTTGGGTTATTGCTTCAGATCTCTGATTTTGAGAGCAAACTTGTCTGCAGCATCTGTTGAAATTGATTTAAACAATGCCAGTGTTTTAAGTTCCTTTTCATTTCTGACCAACACTCAACAATCACAACGGTGTTTACCTTCCATTCCTGCACCTACAGAAAACAACATTCCACCTCTGAATGCAGCTCTAATGCACGGACATGCACTTCAGAAGAATCAGCACACCTTCTTCTAGATATTTGACCTTAAAATTTTAGTAGTAAAAAGAGCAAGTGGATATAATAGCAGTTCCTCTTAAGCATTGAGGCCATGGGTCTATGACCCATGGTAGTTTTATTGGATATCCGAGACATGCTTACTTATGTAATGGAAAATACACATGCTGCACTTGGTTTATAACAAATATGTGTCTTGTGTATTTCTACAGTCCGAAAGTGGAGATGATCCAATATTTAAGAAGGGATCAGAGGGTTGTTACTGGAGTTGTCACCACTGCTCAGAGGAACATTTCTCTTGTAAACTCAGGGAGGTCGGAGGGCGATATGAATCTGCCCTGGGGGCTGGAGCTATCCTGCCACCTTCTCTCCTTTAAAATTGTGGCTGAGATGTGATTTCTGACTCTCTGTCTGGAAAACACATAAGGTCCTTTTCTTTTTTCTTTTTCAAGATGATTTCCTTATACAAAACCATTTCTATACTCTCGCCCTACATAATATGTCACATATCAAGATGCATTTTTAGAAAGTTAACAATATGGAAAGCATGCAACAACAGAAAATAAATTATGTCACTTTGAACAATACTCAGGAAGCAAAACAATGTATTTTGCTCATATGCAGGCTACGATGTGGAAAATAGGAAGTTTCATGTATCTCAACTACTATTTTAATTATATATCCTTTTCTAACAATCTATTTCTTAGAAAAAATGAACTAGGGGAAAAATATTAGCATTTATAGAGAGCAGTCTTATCTTAGAAAGGTATTTTTAAAGGCTTTTAAAATGTTGATTCACTTCTGTGTTATTTTTTATTTTTGACTGAATGAGAGAAAGGCTTAATTTTATTGGCTAAATCTACTGTATTTCATCTTCCTGATCTGCTGTTGGTTGTGAGGTATACTCCTGTTTTATAAGGAAAAAAAAATGCTTCCATTTTTTTTGCAAGATGCCAGCTGATTTCAGAGATGTTAAAAATACATAAAATCTTATTATCAGCAAAATACATTTTTTATCTACATATCTTTAGCCAAAAGAAATTAAGCTTTATAAGCTGAGGGATTTTTAAATGAGACCAACACAGCTTATATCTAGTATAAAAGCCCAAGTTGAAACATGAAAGGAGGTCCTGTTTCATGGAGTTCCATTAGGTTAGAGGGATGTTGAATGTGCTGAGATTGATACAGGACCCTCTTGTGGGAACCTACCTTGGAAATCTTCACAAACCTTGGACAAAGGATACAGCACAGTTGAGTTCCCTAAAGTTAGTTTTCCAGTCAAACTTCATGCAGGAATCACCATTTGCTGTTTAGATCCTGTGCTCTCCAGAGAGTTCAAGTTGCCCATGGGACCCCCAGAATCTTCCCAGGGACTTAGCAACTTAATACCTATTTTCCACTGAAAGGTTTAAAAATATTAAAAATGTTTATGGATTTCTGTTGTCCAGGAGACAGGGCAATAGTGCACTAACTATTGATTAAAGTTCTGTTTGCTTATGTAAATGTAATTGAAAATGTTGTTCTCAGTTTAATAGATTTGGAAGTACATGAGCAAGATCTAAATCAAAATATCTAGTGAATTTGAAAAAAAAAACGTATGTCCTGCATAACTTGTAGAGTTGCTGAACAACGACAGCGTAGTTTGAAGAATCCACCTGGGCTTTATGCATGAATACAGTCTGCATCCTTTGTGGACACGTGGTTACCAGCATATCATATTGTATGATGAGTTCCTGTTCCCAAATATACCATGCCATAGCTAGCAAAATATGTAGACCAAGTAAGTCTCACAATTTTAGGATGCTTCTCGGTCTATGGTGTATAATTGGCATCTTTCTCGGTCTATGGTGTATAATTGGCATCTTTAAAGTGAAAGAGGACTTCCTGTAGCAATGATGGAACCCAAAGCCCTCCCTGTAGATGACAGCCCCATAGACCAGAGTCTAAACAGTTTACACAGGTTCTCAGACCACGTTGGGAAGGAAGTCAGGATTTAGTCCAGTACTTCTGATGTATGAGGCATTGCTGTCACATCTGTTAGCATCTCCCCAAGACAGTGGCCTCTCAGGGGACCCAGTTGTGATCCGGGGGTAACCCTGCATATTATGCTCAGAGAGCAGGTGAGATATTATTTCAAAATTTTGTAATGAAATCTACTACGTATTTTTTTTTCATTGACCCCATGAGATGTTTCCTATTGCTCTTGCATGAGGTAATTGGCAAATAGGGATGAGATTCTGGGATAATTATGGCATTCAGTGAGCATTTGCTGCCCATCAGTTCTCAGACTTGATATTTCCTATTCATTATCTTATATAACAAGAGTTCTGTAAGACTTGAAAAAATCCACTTTAATAGAAGGAAACAAGAACGAAGGTCAATCGTGTGTCTACGCTATGTACTCAGGGCCATGTTAGGCAATTTTTAATGGATTGTCTCATTTAATGCTAAGGATGACCCTCAAAAATGGACATCATTGCTTCCATTTTATAGAGAAAAGAACTAGGGCTCAGAGGCAATAAAATAAAGATTGCCTCCATTCACCCATCTTATCAGAGGCCACAGAGAACTCCAGCTCAGTTCCCTTCAAAGGTGCTATGTTTCCTTTGTGTGATTCATTTATAGATATAGACATAGGGATGATATTAGGATGGTACAAGACAAGCCTTTGCAAGGAGCATATTAATACCCATTTTGTTACTGTCTCTGACAAAAGATATGTGAAGCTTTGGAAATAAAGGAAGATCTTTTAACTTCTGAAAAAAATGTCTGAGTAGAAAATATGAGATTTTAATGTAGATATAAGAAAATGATTGCTGGAGTACAGTAAAAACCTAAAGATGTGCTGCAGGAACCTCTGTACACATCAAAGGCATCTCCATCCTGGGTCAGCTGGGAATTAATTTAGTTGACCATGAATGTATTAAAATGGGATTATGGATTTTGCTTTTAACAAAACTTGCATCTTCCTTAGTTAGCTCTCGGAAATGTGTTATTTCCTAGGTGAGGGGAACTTTGCTGTTTCAGAATTGGGGGTAAAAGTACATGAAGCTGATTTCCATGAGACTCTCACTAAAGAGTGATCTAGGAACCACATTGCATAATGAAGTGGCTGAGATCAGTCTCTGGACTCAGTTTGTGGAGAGTGATCTTGGGTCTTTTAAAACCAGTATGACTTAGAGTAAGCTGAACCACATCTGAGTTCCAGTTTTCCTCTCTGTAAAATGGGATGCATTATAATAGGGATGTTGGTAAGATTCAAGGAGTTAATACGTGCATATCACTCAGCACAGTGGCTGGCATACACTAAACTATCTACATAATAACATGGTGTGTGTTTTACTGTGACTTAATATTTAATGACATAAAGCACTTAACCCAAATAGAAAATCACTTGCTAGAAACCCAGAAGATAGCACAACTACAGAGAATTTATCTAGATAGCTTTATTTCTGATGTCTGTTTAAGGAAAGGTAAGAAAATATAAAAATACCTACTCATACAGAGAAGTAAAGCAGCAGAACCTACCCCATTATTCATGGATCTACACTATTTCCAAGGCAGGCTCTCATACTGCTGTACTCAGGATCAAAACAAGCCTACGGTTAAATGCAATGCAGAAAGCCCACCTGCTTTTCTGAATATTGCAAGCTCTTCCTGCTTCAGATGCGACAGAGCCTATAGCAATGTGCCTGAATTGAAATTATTGTCCCTCAAAGTAGGCAGTTACCCTACCCATGGCTGAAAAATAAAGCCCACATTCTCATCCTGCAGAAATATAACACTCTGTTCTCTCATTAGTGATTTGCTGAGTGCATTTCCTTTCCAGTGTTGTTATTACTCTGTTCAATTTTTTCTACATCATTTCTCTTCATTCCTTCATGAACTGTCACTTATTTCAAATTCTTCCTCCCTTTTCATCTGTCACTCGTTTGTGAGCCCATTTTTACCCATCCATACATTTGGGAGGAAAACATTGATACCAACCCTTTCTTTGCCTAAGACCATTTTATCTTACACCAGTGCCCAAAGCAGCAGCGAGGGGGATGTCTAATATAATGGTTCTTAACTGGATGTGTCCCCAGGGATATCTAGCAGTATCTGGAGAAATGTTGGTTGTCAGATCCTGGGGCATCGAGGAGGTGGAGGCCAGGGATGTCAGTAACTATTCCACAGTGAATAGGACAGCCTCCTCAATGAAGAACTACCCCGCCCAAATGTCAACAGTGCTGAGGTTGAGAAACCCTGGTCTCATGGTAAGGAAAGGCAGGCCATTTCCAATTACATTTTCTAAATCGCTAGATGTGCAGTATTTGGTAATTTTGTAACTATTTCCTTAAATCTTACTTTGCATTTTCTGGAGTAATAGTATATAAAGATTTTGTCCTATAGTACAGCATTTCCTTAAAAGAAATTGAATTCCCTGTGAGTAGGGCCTTTAAAATGACTATTTTCATCCTGTGACGGGGAGAGAGCAGTTTCAGGGCTGATTCTGTTGGGTTTTGGGAGTTACAGGGAGAGCAGGTCTCTTATTCCCAGAGCCTTCTCCTCTTGCCTAAGGCAGGAAGGCAGGAAGGATGGGAAGGAGCAGAGAGTGTTTTTCTCTTATCTGGAAGAAAAGAATTTCCAGAAGCCTTTTGCTATTTCTTCTTGTCTCATTTTCCAGGATCAGGCCACATGTTCACCTTAGATCTAGCACTGGCCCAGTGAGTGGGGTGGCCATGTTGCCAATGGGTGTCAGTCCCCCAGCCTGGGACATGTCCTTGTCAAGGGCGTGGCGTGATGCCTCCTCTCCCGTGGGGGAATGACAAGGAATAATTCTTCTGATGAGTGCAAAGCCCCTTCATTCAAAGTATCACCTTCATAGAAACCCTCCACCCTGACTGGGATTCTTGCCATAGGGTCTTTGGGCTGCAGAAATGGAGATTCTCAGGTCCCCTGCAGAACAGGGGATTGGGTTTAAGGGAGCACACGGATTGGAACAGGAACTTCAACGTCGTCAGGAATCGGGACAGAGACTGTCTGCTTCTCCTCATGCCTGGCTGTCTGTCTCTCTTCCTCTCTTTCTCACCTTTGGCCTTTCCACTTGTACCTTCTCTGGATTCATCTATTTCTGTCACCTATTGACACATTCAGCTGGCACAAAGTCTGGCTCATGACTTTGCCGTTCCCTTTCCGCAAGTCACTGGCTTATTTTTTCATCTTGCCAATTTCTGAGTATGTTCCCATCATAAACTGCCCTCTTGGAACATTCTGAATGATTTGTTTCCATCTTCCTCCACTTGTCACTGTGTCATTTTTCCTCCTGGCCTCACAAGTCCACATTTTCCTATATTCAGACTTCTCATGACTTCTTAGAGCTAAAGAGATCTTAACAGTCTCTGGGCCCATTTCCTTTGTATTGTGTGGAGGAAATGGAGGTCAAGGGAGATTTGAGAAAATCTTTTGACCCCAATGCTATAAACTGTCCCTAAATAACCTGATGTTTCAAAAGTTCCAATCGATATCAGGAGGATCCCTAAACCTTCAACATCCCCCCGACCCTGTTACCTCTCACATCACTCCCACTTCAGCCCAGAAGCCTTCACTCCGTCCTCTTCAAAATCGTGTGGTCTGAGGCTTTGTCTCCTGCCAGGATCATCCCACATGCAATTAACTTAAGACTTAGCCCTTCATCTCTGGGACCTGGACTCGGCCATAAAGCCTTGTTAATTTGCGCCTTGTAACTTCTGCAGCACCCTTTTCTTGTCACTCCAGTAGCATTCTAGAGGCTTCGGGGCTCCTTCTGGCCTGGGTTAGGGTCTGGTCCACGGAAAAGCAGGCCTGTAGAAGAGGAGGAAGTTGTGTTATGTAAAATTTTAGGGTTAACATGATGTGTTAAGATACATAGATATTGGTATTCTAAGTAAATGTACTATTTTGGTTGTTTTTTTCATGTTGTTTTGCTTTAAAACTTCATTTACTTTTAAGCTCTTTAGGTTTTGCACTGTTTTCAGTGAGGTGGTGTGGGATGTGTGTGTGGGGTGTGTGTGTGTGTGTGTGTGTGTGTGTGTGTGGTATTAGGAGGACAGCCACCGCCCATCCATCATACACTGAGCAGCCCCATGGCACCCGAGTGACACAGTCCAGTCCCGTGCTCCGATACCCATTCTTTCCATTGTTCATCTGTCCCCCAGTAACTAGTCAGTAGGGAAACCCTCATGTCCTGGACAAAGCCTGTCAGTAATTTGAATAAAAGTTGTGAAATATTTTCAATGTGAAAATGTCCCAAACAGTAGAAGCTTCCCTTCTCCTTATGCTTTTGTGAGAACTTTTGTCCCCATTTCCGCCTTCCAACCAAACACCTGCATGCCAGGAGCAGATGGGGAAGGCTATGCCTCTGTGGGCAGTTGAGAACTAAGTTCCTTGTCATCTAGATCCAGGTCCTGTCTGAGGAGAGCATCATTTAAATGCATAAGGAGGGCCCGGGACACCGTATTGGGTTTGTGATACCGAATGGAACTCGGCCCTATTCCCGCACGATCCATGCAGCACTTCACTTCTAATGGGCCCTTAACAAGACTCGTCGCAGTGCCATGCACTTGACGAGTAAATTAAACGTTGTTAGTTTTAAGTGACATTTGTGCCAGGCCAGGTCTTAAATGACAACAAGTTGACAAATCTTTCATTTTTTTTAAGCTACATAAAAATGCAACACAATTGCACATCTGTGGTTTTCACCCCAGTTCTTCTTGTTCCCTGGGCTGTGACATTAGAGGACAATTCCCCCATCACCTGATCACCAAGCTATCAGCATGCTTTGCTTCCTGTCCCCTCCTCCTTCTCTTCTCTTTTTCTTCTTTTCCTCCTCCTCTCTCTCCTCTTCTGCCTTCTCCTTTCCCCTCCCTGACCTCCTCCACCATTATTTTCACCAGTGACCTCTTCTGCTTTACTTTCAAATATTCCCGTTCCTCCCTTTTTATTTGTAATCTAAAACATTATAAATGGGTTCTGACTCTCTTGTGAGAGACCTCTCATTTTTTCTTTACATTCGCTGCCCTAACTCTAATATCCTTTCTTGTATCTGCATCCTAGATGAGGAACCTCACTGTGGATGGGCACTTTGGCGTGTGGTCCCCGTGGATGCCCTGCACGCACACAGATGGCAGCGCCGTGGGAACCTGCCTCTGTCGCACTCGGTCCTGTGACAGCCCGGCCCCCCAGTGTGGCGGCTGGCAGTGCACAGGTCCCCGCATGGAGATCACCAACTGTTCCAGGTGCGTCCCTCCCAGCACTCAGGCCCACCTTCATGTGTAAACTGACTATAGAGGAGTTTGGGAAATCATTCCTAATATATACCTGCTCACCTCTAGAGAGAGGTGGAAAAAAATAGGGATACTTATTGCTTCAAAATTGTGTAATTTCTAGAAGGAGACTTTAAACTCTAGAGCAGATTATAAATCTGAACCCATTCTCATGCCCTCGTTAGACCAGGGAAAATATTGCTAATGTGCACAGTATTATTGGCTTGTTTGAGGGAAACATCCATACCAATTACAGTCTTTTTCTGGAATATGTAGACTTATAGTCCTTTATTAGTATAACACAGTCCATTTTTGTGTACCAGCCTAAGCCACTTAGCTCTTCACAGCCGTCTCTTTTGACAGTGTCAGTGACTTCCAGTGGTTAGAAGGGAGAGCTGTGGGCCCTGCCCACATGCCCTTGCCGTAAGGTGGTTCCTGAGAATGAGAACAAGTCTCAGATCACATTTAGGGAGACTCACAACACTGTGACACAGCCTCTTTTTGTAAATGATGGTGTCCCAGGTCCCTGACCCTCAGGCATGCCGAAATGCATGCCCATGAGTGGTTCACCTGTGCAGATGTGACGCTCTAGGAGCCGGTCAGCCCACCTTCTACTCAGACCAGGGAAAGGGGCCCTCTGTTACTATGGCAGACACTTCCTCAAGGGGAGGCCCCTGCCTTGCCCCCAGTGTGTGTAAGGATAGAGATGTGTTCATGGTATATCAGCTCATCCTCTCTTGGACACCAGTGAATTCATCAACCAAAACCTATTCCTGACTGCCCATGTACCAGTGACCCTCATGGACATTCAGAAAGCAGTATGCATTGTTTGAAGCAGCTTTCTCTGGAGTGTGAGCAATAATATCAGATAGTTTTTGTAGTTTGAGAAGCTACCCACCTACCCATAGAACTGACTTTTCTGAGTCTCTGAAGGACACATCTAGGGTTGCAACTAAAGCTCACATGTCCACACATGTCCATGGCACTGTGATGGGATGGCTCTCATTCATGTGTTTGTACTTGGACCCTTGGGTTTTCTGGTGCAGTAGTCTGCATAGCCAATTCCTCACCTGCCCCTAAGAGTCCTGATAAACTAGATGCCTCCTCAAATACCTGTAGATTGGCATCTAATCTATTTCATCAAAAGGCTCAATGTTTTCAAAGGTATAATTTCTATTATACCGGTCTTTAAATGTGTAAATGGAACCTAAATACTATAATTAGCTACTTCTCCATTTAAAGAAATTGATGAGCAGGCTGTTATTGAACATTCAAAAACTTTTTGTTTATCCTTCCCTTTAACTTCCTATTTCTAGTCTGTTGTCTTATAGAATTTTATCCTAATTTGCTGTTTTTATATCTGAAAGTCTTACTTGGTTGTGCTATTATACTTCTCTGCCACTATTACAAAACAATTATATAAACAGAACTTTCTTTAAAACTTATTTCTGACAACCACAGGCTTTATAAATATGTACTTTGAAAATTAACACACAGTTAATCTAAATATCATGGATATTACACATTTTGACTAATTACTTAACATTAAAAAATGAGATTTTGGGGGGAATTCCATTCTTCAATGCAATTGTTTTTAATTCCCAATCACTATTCCTATCCAGGCATAAATGCAACCTCTTGCCTGAGTTGGTAAGGGCTTAGCACCAATTTCACTTTTATGTTTTATTTTTTTAGAACCTAAGGCCTGACAGGTTTTAACTACATAAGTAGTTGAAATGTAAAATCATAGCATTGTCACTCATTTCTCTATGTTTTTTCAAAATTATCTGCCAAAATCATGATAATCTAATATCGAAGACTTTTTTTAATGTCCTATATTAATGGATAATCCATTTACGTTGGCCTTCAGTTTTGTTGGAAGCAATGCATTGGAACCACCTAATATGGAAACCAAATTTTTTGCTGAGTACTGTCAAGTACTTCCTCAATCTGTGCCAAGTACATCAAAGAGCCTTTAAGAGCATCGTTCAAATGACTTTAAATTCCACCTGCTATTCATTATGTATGTGCATCTTGTACATTCACAGTGTTGGAAAATTCAAAATATTGCTAATTTAATACATTTTGAAAGTATATTTTTGGTTATATGCTTTATCTCATGACATCATTTAAATATATTTTCTCAATACCTTGGAGCAACAAGATTAAAGACATTTAATTTATGAAAAGAAATCTACAATGTAATTAATTAGCTAAGCCAGACCTGACTAACAAATAAGGGCCAAGTAAGACTTACTGTCATCAGAAAAGTATGGTTTATTTCATAACTAAAATAAATATTTGAATGTGCATCCTAATGATCCTGTGTCACTTCTGAATTCTAATTCTTAGCAGGGAGGGCAGGAAGGAGGGAGAGGGAGAGAGATATTAAGAAACATAACTAGCTTATAGAAAGGCAAGAGGTCAAGGGAAGGCCTGGAGCCTTGACAGGAGTTGGCCAGCTAAATGCATTCAGTCTCTGCAGCTCTCATTCTTACCACCCTCCCTTTATGGAACGTAGGAACAAAACCTGTGTTCGTCCTGGGATCATCAGGAGTGCCACTGTGGTGTGAGGTTTGTGTTCAGGAAGTAACGTGGAGGATGCCCCCACAACCGCCCTGGTGAGGGAGGGAAGGAAGGAGCCTTGGTTGAGGGTGGACTGACCTCACCTGTGGGCCCAGTGAAGTGCTCAGCTGAGTTCTCCAGGAAACACCATAGCTGGGATGGCCCTTGATGGCTGTGAGATCCTCTCAGCTGAGTTATTGCAACCGGCACTCTCAGCAGCTGGAGGAAGGCATGCTCAGTCCCAAGGGTGCCCTGCATGGCTTCCACTGCTACGTGCTGTGACAGTACCTGAGAGATAGTAGAAGCCAAGTCCTTAATCAAAAAGGCTGTCTGCTCTAGAATCCCAACACCCAGCTCAGTTAACATTTGACACTGAATAACCAGGAGACCCATTCAAAGGTGTGATCCATTGAGTAGGTTTCCTGTGTCTTCTGCTTATTGTTTTGTTGTGGCTGTTAGTTTGATTTCCTTTTACAACTATACTCAATTTTCTCCTCTGTCCCCTGAACCTATAGCACCATGACCACAGGAGTATTTTATATTTTCAAAACAGTATTTTATATTTTATACCAGTGGTTCATTTTATTTTTACTTATTCTTTTAATATATCTACCTTATTTTATATCCATATATAAATAACAAATAAATTCAAATATACACAGTTTGTACTCCTTATTTATACTCTGTATCTTTGTCAAATTGCAAGAAAATAGCCAAGAATCTGGATTTAAAATATCCTTCCTTCAGTTTTAATATAGTTTGTTTTAAAGCTATAGGTGTTACTGTGTTGTCTATCAGTATGAATGCTTCCAAAAGAAATACAGATTTTCATTGATTTTAAAAAGTAAGCATTATGTGTAGACTTATAATTATTTTATCCATATGTACACTTTAAATTAAAACTGAAATAGTACAGGTCAAGTAAAAGCATAAATTCTAAACATTCAGGGATTCATCTCTAATTGCTTTCCAATGAATTCCATTTATTATATTTATATTTTCATAACTAAAGTTTCTTCATAGTTTCTAATAAAGCCCATTTGAATTACTTACAGTTCACTTAAAATGTTACTCTTAGATTTCCTACCTTGACTCTGAAGTCAGATACCTGGGAGAAGAATCTCATAGTAATTGAGATTCCCATGATGCAGTACGTTTAGTTTTATGGCTCCGGTTCCCTTTACCTTCATAGGCCATAGTCGGGTGGTCCCCGTGGGGAAGCACCTGAATTTGGAGGTGGGTGCAAACAGGGGAAGGGCTACAAGCCAGTTTGACTCAGCGACCACATTGTTCCCTCCCTCAGGAATGGAGGCTGGACCCCCTGGACCTCTTGGTCTCCCTGCAGCACCACCTGCGGGATCGGTTTCCAGGTGCGCCAGCGGTCCTGCAGCAACCCCACGCCCCGGCATGGCGGCCGGGTATGTGTGGGGCAGAACCGCGAGGAAAGGTACGTGCCTCTCTGCCCCCAGCATCGCTGTCCTCACACTTAACTGTCACTCCAGTGCAGTAGATTTCTCTCTGTGGCTTTAGTTTTGGATCAAGCTTAACTTATCGGTGGCATTACCTTCTGTTGAACTGAATTGTCTTCCTCTTTTGCTGACATCCTTAAATTTTGACCAGAGCCCCATGGTGATCGCATCACTGGGCTGCTATGGTCCCTGAATGGTTGACTCAGCGGTGCAAGTCCCAACAGAGTGGCAGTTCAGCAACAGTGGGAACCCTGTCCCTGTCTATACTGGGCTCTCTGGAGACTCAGCAAGTGAGTCTGCTGGAGAAAGCTTGTGTTTGTTAGAATTCAGCTACACCGATCTCAAAACCAATTCCGTGTAGGACCTAAGGCGGTCCTGGGTCCAGATGTATTGGCCAGTGAAGTAAAGTTCCCCATCAGAACTATATTAAGCAGCTGGAGCATAGGTGAGAACATATTCAAGGTTTTGGTTGTATTTATAACTGGTGCATATGCTTCTATTAATGGAGACCCTCAATGAAGCCACAACATGACCCAGAGTGGGGCATTCTTTTCCATGCATAATTTAAGCTTTAAGCACATCATGGGGACATTTCAGTTTAGTCTTGTATTTAACAGTCTGTTGGTTTTTATAGAATCTGACATTGGATTATGGCCTCATACAATCTACAATAGTGATATTTGACTCTTTTTCGCATATTTAAGTAAATTCCTGTTTATGGTCTTTGGAGAATATCCAAGTAGGTAATTTTCACATCACTTTCAGGATTCTTATTGTGCCATACTCACATAAACTTATTGTATTGATCCTGTGGGAAAGAAAATGACTTTCAATACCTTTTAATTAAAATGTAGGAAGGCTTGTATAGAGTGATATGGATTCACTGGAGCCTCATAAACTGCTATATGCAGTCATTTCTATGTCATTAATATTTATATATACAATATAATATTTATGTATTATATTTATATACAGGTTTACTGAACAGATAGTTCTCTGCTAGATATTTAGTTCTCTGCTAGATATTTATTACAACCTCAAAACAACCAGACAAAATCACTCTATTTTTTTTCACTGTATTCCTAAATTACCAATTAAGATTTTAATTCCTTTCAACTCAGAGGAAAATGAAAGATGATTTTTACAAAGCAGGGTTGGCCATTTTTGAAGTAGATCCCCCAAGATACTCTTGAGAAAGTCTGTCATTTCAGAACTGACCCCAGTCGGTCAGTGACAAAACTGCTGGGAGAGTGGTCTCCCTGCTGTTCCTAAGCCTGGCAAGATTTAGAATTGGTTGGGAGTTTTAAATGCTGTATATTGTCACAGCATACAGCCCACTCAGGCAAAACCCCCTTCATCTGTGTGACGCCGCCTTGGCATCACGGCGCCTCCACAAACCTCACCCCTGTTCTCTTTTTCCCGGGCTGAGCACACAGGAGGGCGATGCTGGGTCACCCTGTGGTCCACGTACCAGTTTATGTGTCTTCAGTGTCCTTCTACGATTGTTCTTAAAGCTTCATTTTCAGGAAAAATTCAGGATGGCCTGTGTGTTTGAAGGACTTATATTTAAAATGTTTTTTTTTTTTTTTTAACTGGAGTAATGCTCTTTTGGGCTAAATGAATATTTTTTTAATGGAGGAAATTTGGATTTAAGTAATAATTAGATAGGTGGTAAGAATGAGGACAATGTAAGATTTTTATCAAATTGAACCCTCCCTATTGGATAGCCTTTCTAATGGCTTAGAAAGAAGTTAATGGAAACTAGAAAAATTACATGGTTGGTCTTCGCAAGCAAATAGTTCTTAGATTTCTTTGCCATGTTCTGTGGCAGGTCTTTCCACCTAAGTCATATAAAGGAATAGCATCTGTTACAGACATTTGAGAGCTAAACTCAAGATTAAAGAGAATGGTCTCCATTATAAGGAACAAAGGACCAAGGTGTAAGCTTCCAAAATCATTAACACCATCACCTCATCCTTATTTAAACTTCATCAACCCTAAAGAACTCTTAAGAGGCCATGAATGAATAAATTGATTCTCCCCAAAACATCCCTCTGTTAAAGCCAAGATTATAGTTAGTGACTTTTCATTTGAGACAAAAATCTCCAGTGTGGGGAGTAATTCAATGAGAGCTTTATTGCCACAAAAATCTCTTCATATCATTTTTCTTAAGTAATAGATGAAGAAAATATCTAATTTTTTTACTAAAAGGTATGGACACTGTTTATCTCTTCTAAATTACCTGGAAAATGATTTTCATGAGTGCCGGGAACTGAGTGGTAGCATCTATTCCCAAAGAGGCCACCAACAATGATGAAGCCATGGATGTTTGCATGAATATTATCAAACGGCAGATGTCATTATTCACATTATTCTCCTGCTTTGTAACAACATTTCCATAAACTTACAGGTTTAAAACCACACACGTTTTTTCTCTCTCAGCCTCAGTGGGTCAGGAGTTCCATTCCAACTTACCTGGGCTCTCTGCTCGGCCAGAGCTGTGATCTCATCTCAGGCTCAACTGGGGAAGGGTTGATTGACTGATTGATTGATTGATTGATTTTTGCTATTTAATTTCTTTGATTTAATCTTCATTGTATTTTTTTCCATTATCATTTAGTCCCCTTATAACCACCTCCCCTCAGCAATCACTACACTGCAGTCCGTGTGTCCATGGGAAGGATTTACTTCCAAGATCACGTGGTTGTTGTTAGTATTCAGTTCCTCGTGGGCTGTCAGACTGAGGACTTTGGCTTCTTCTTCTTTGTTAGCCAGAGACTGCCCTCAATTTCTTGTCCAGGGAACCTTCTTGTCATGGCCACTTACTTCCTCAAATCTAGCAAGGAAAAGTGTTTCCTTGTATGATGGGCATTACACTGTTACATAATGTCATCCCAAAGTGACATGCCATTAGCTTGCCTATTCTGTTGGTTAGAAATAAGTCAAAGGCCCTGTTTATACTCAAGAGGGGGGTGTACACAGGACTTGAGATACCAACAGGCAGGGATCGTTGGAGTCGCCTTAGAGTATCTGTCATAGACAATAGATTATCTGTCCCTCAGTCATTCACATCCCTTCCACATGCAAAATGCATTTTACCCACTCCCAAGGGCCAAACACATTTTATGACATTAAATCATCTCACCAAATTCCAGAACCTTATCATGTAAATCAGGCCCAAATGTGATTGAGGCTTCCTCCATGTGGTTCCTCTCAGTCTGTCAACTTCTAAAATGAGATCTGCCACCCACACACCCCACAGGCAATGGTGGGTGGGATAGGCAGAGGGTACCCACTACAGACATTTGTGTTGAAAAGGGGAGAAATGGGAAGTATAGTGGACCCATTTATCCATAGAAATCCTGAAATCTAGCCAGACAGGTGTTGGGAGGTCCTGGGAGGTACTCAATTAAGTTTCAAGTCCTGGACATAATTTTCCCTGGTTCTTGGCTCTGCCTCCTGAGCTCTCAGTTCTGCTTCCTGAATCTTTCTTCCTTTTTCTTAAAAGGTAGTGTGTGCTTGCTGCTGGGTGCTTGCATCAGCCTGCTTTCTGCCAGTGGAATTTTGGATTTTCTAATGCTCATTTCATTCATACTTTCCATGTTCCTTACAATCCAAGCTGACATTTTGCTGTGCATCCTCTGTGGATTTCCTGGTGTTTACTCCACTGAACCAAACTACAGCCACAGACATTGGTGAGATGTCCCTTCTTGGCCTGGGGATCCTGCCGAGACTGCTGAGGGCCAGGCCAACACCCTACAGCTCGCTTGTGACTTAGAGGATCTGATGCACATCCTTGCTCTTGACCTCTTGAAAGGACCCTTTGTGTGATGTAAAACTACCCTGATCGTTTGTTCCTTCTAAGGTTTGAACAAAAGGTTGTAGAGTCACATCCTCAGCTTTTACTCCATGCCAGCCGTTTCTGGCATGCTCAGGAGCTATTTCTTAATTTTAGCATCTTTTGCCCTTAGGAGAGGCTCAGAATTGCCAAAACTATTGGGTCCTGGTTACTTCTATTTACTACTTCTTCCCTCATTTGTTTCTTCCTCCTACATTTAACAGTAAGCAGGAAGAAGTAAGGCCAGGCAGCACCTCCAGTACTTTGCCTGGGAATTTCCTTAACTACCATATTCTTCAGACTATAAGACACAGCTTTTTTAACCACATTTTTTGCTTCAAAATATTCAAAAAATTTTTTCCTATTTTCCTCCTCTAAAACCTAGGTGCGTCTTATAGTCCAAAAATACGGTATATAACTGCTGTACACTTAACATGTTCTGGTTTCCATATGATTTCAGCAACAACTGTGGAAGCTTTCTGCCTTGTATGAAAAGGTACTTTCTTCTAGTTTCCTAGCTCCTAGGTTCTTTTTCCTTTTTAGGGTTGTTTTTTTTTTTTTTTTGTGGGGGTGTGTGTGTGTGTGTACACACACACACACACACATATATTTATACAATTTGCTTCTTAACTCTTTCAAGTGTACAATTCAGTAACATCAATTGCATTCACGGTATTGTACAACCGTAGCCACTATTTCTAAAACTTTTTCATCACCCCAAGCAGAAATTCTGTAACCATTAAGTGATAACTCTTTATTTTTTCTTCCTTCCAGCCCCTGGTATCCTCTAATCTATGTTCGTTCTCCATGAATTTGCCTATTCCAGATATTTCATATAAGTCGAGTCACAATTTTTGCCCTGTTCTCTTTGGCTTATTTCACTGAACATGCTTTTCGAGGTTTATATATGTTGTAACGTGTCAGAGCTTCATTTTTTTTAAGGGTGAATAATGTTTGATTGCATGGCTACACCATACTTTATTTGTTCATCAGTTCATTTGGGTTATTTTCACCTTTTCTTTTTTTTAGATTTTATTTATTTATTTTTTATAAAGAGGAGAAGGGAGGGAGAAAGAGAGGGAGAAAAACATCAGCGTGTGAGAGAAAGGTTGCCTCTTGCACACCCCCTACTGGGGACCTGGCCCACAACCCAGGCATGTGCCCTGCCTGGGAATCCAACCGGTGACCTTTTGGTTCTCAAGCTGTCACTCAATTCACTGAGCCATACCAGCCAGGGCTCCACCTTTTGTCTATTGTAAATAATGCTGCAGTGAACTCTGGCATATGAGTATCTGTTCAAGTCCCAGTTTCATTTCTTTTGTGGATTTAACTTGGAGTACAATTGCTAGGTCATATGCTAATTCTAAGTTTAGATGTTTGAGGACTGCCAAACCGGTTTCCACAATAGCAAAACCATTTTACATTCCTACCAGCAATATACAAGAGTTCCAATCTTTTTTACATCCTCACCAACAATCCTTGTTACTTTACTTTTTGTCTTTTATAGCCATCCTAGTATACATAAAGTGGTTTCTCATTGTGGTTTTGATTTGCATTTCCCTAAGGACTAACGATGTTGAACATCTTCTCGTGCTATTGGCCATCTGTGTATCTTTTGGTGAAGAAATGTCTACTCAAGTCCTTTGCATATTTTCAAATTGGGTTGGTTTTGTTGTTAAGTTTTAGTTGTTCATCCTGTGTCCTTCTAAATCCTCACTGGCAGTGCCCACAAAGTCTAGGTTTAGACTATAACAGTCGGTTCAAGGTGATTTAGGTTTTCTCTACCATACTCCTCAAAACTGTGCTTGCTTCTTCTACCCATTCCCGGGTCCAAAAGCCCCCTTCCCAGTTTTAGGTATTTCTTACAGTAGTACCACACACGGTGGTACCAAAATGTTTCACTAGTTATTACATAATAATATTTCCACAAATTAAGCTGCCTAAAGCCCCACATGGTTGCTGGCTCATGGTTTCTGTGGGTGTGCAGTCTGGACACAATTTGCCTGCTCCTTTGCTTCAGGATCTCACAAGGCTGCAGCGAAGGTGCAGACCATGGCTGTGGTCTCATGTGAAGCTCACCTGGAGAAGGGTCTGCTTCCCAAGTCCCATGGTTGCTGTTGGCATTCAGTTCCTTGTACGCTGTGGGACTGAAGCTGTCAGCCAGAAGCCACCCTCACTTCCCTGCCACCTGGGCCTTTCTGGCCCGACTGCTTCCTCAAAGCCAGCAAGGGAGAGCTTTCCTAAAATAAAGGCACTATGATCTTAGGTAACATAAGTGTGGAAATGATAGCCTGTCATTATTGCCATATTCTATTAGTTAGAATAGAACTAATAGGAACAAGTCACTGGTTCCTCCCACACTGCACGGGAGGGGATTATACAGGTGTGAATTCCAGGAGGGGGCATCGTGGGCACCAGGTAAGAGTGGAAGGAATAAATGGTGGGGGTGTTTTTATATGACTTTTCTTTGTCTTCATGCATGTGTTTACTCAATCCTTAGTGAGCTCTTTGCAAGCCATTACTTTCCCCTAGTGGGTTCTCTTAGCTTTTTCTTGGGATAAAAATATTAATATTATGATGGATGCAATGCATGTACAGATCCTCTGGTGTCACAAAAATCCCATTATTTCAGTACACCCCAGCAAAGGGATATCACTTAGAGAGAACCAAGGAGAAAATAGTTCTGACTGGGCTCTGATTGGTGCAGGTGGATATAGGTTGCAGTGAGAAGCTATCATGGATCTAACCCAAACAGAAAACAATTTACAGCATAAAGAAATATGAAAAGAAACATGATACAGTATTGAGAATTTAGGCTATACAGGATTATGAAAGGCAGTTCTTTTCACAGAGACTAGGTTTGTGGGAAAATGGATAATTTATGGGGAAATATTGCTGGGTTATTAATTAAGTTTTAAATGCAAAATGAGAATGAACATTCATGGGCAAAATTAAAATCTTAATTTTTAATGCATCATGAAGTGCATCTGTGGCTGTCAGTGATTTAAGACACTAGAGATCCTAGAGAGCCCATAAAATTTCCAACTGTTTAGCTTCTTGTTTGGTCAAAGCCAGCTCTATGTCGAGGACCAGACCAACGAGCCCTCGCCAGCTGGCCCATGGTGTAGGTCTCTGATACATAAATTAGCAAAAATCCTTGAACAAGCAGAGTTTCCAGGGTAACGAACTTCTAATTTCCACTTTTGTTTGTGAGCAAGAAAGACTAGTTTAACAAGAGCCGCTTCTCTTAGGAGCATGTTAGTTTCGGTGGGAGGGTCAGGGGGCCAGAAGGACCCTTCTTCTTTGAAATTGCAAAGAATCAGAGTTAGGGGCTTGCAAGGGCTTTGCCTCTGATCAGACTCTGGTTGGATTTGTGAGTTATAGCCCAGACATAAAGGGGCAGAGAGAGCCTACAAATTTCTGCTTTCCTTCTGACCTCCTTTGCAGCCGCTGACATCTTCACAAAACCATGGTGTAGCTTTTTTTTTCCCCCCTGGGGACTGCTGTAGAGGGAAAAGAGAAAGGAAAAGGGAAGGCAAATTGTGGGAAATGCTAAAATGACGCTAGATATGGAACTGATTAACACTGGTTGAAGTTCTAGGCTTCGTGCAGTTTTCAGGGTCTCCTGAAGTATTTTTTTTTTTTTTTTTTTTTTTTAGCTCTAATAACATGAGGGTGTTTCCAAAGGTGGCCTGCTGCATGGAAACGTGAGAAAAGTGTGCACTGTGATTTATTTCGCTGTGGGAAAACGGAAGCTCAGTTACTGTGCTTCTTATTAAAAGTCAGATGTCTTACATTTCCTTTGTTCCCCCTACTCCTTTATTGTTTGTTTGTGTTTCTGAAAGCTGAAATTAGGGCCAAGACCTCCAGGATGTCCATCCCTTTTGAATGTCAATGGGTAGGCTAGGAAACAGGAGGTGGTCTTGTATTTCTCATGATACCCACCGTGAGAGAAGCTGCACGTGGAGATTTTGGACTAAATCTGAGAGTTCTGATGTTCTGAATTTTCTTCACTTACCGTTTCCAAACATGTTCTTAAAATAAATGGCAATTTTCTCTTGAATCAGCCTGTGAACCAACTCACATGGTAGTCATCTCTGGGCATGACTTCCTTACTGTAACTCTGCTCATTTGCACGTGCTTCTAAGGTCACATTCCTTTAATCTGTTGTACCCTCGATTTTGTTTCAGCTCTTTTCTTTAGAGGTCATACTCTGTTCATTAGAAGGTCCTTACCATCTGTGGCCATGACCCTGAGCTCTGAGGGCTGGCCCCTGAAAGACTGTCTGTGACTTTTTAAGAGGGAAACCTCATGTTTCTTTTTGCCTCAAAAGTGAAAAAGATGAATGGTGATCACTCATCAGTGCCATTGGCTACTCTTTTATGTAAACAGTTATAGAAACTAAACCATTTGCCTGATTGGTTCTTGACTTTCTGGATGCTTCTCTGCCAGGACCTATCAACTGTTTCTGGAAAGTTAGCGTGCCTCCCATTTTCCTGTGTGAGGCTGACTTTTGACTCTAGTGTTTGTTCCTTTTCATGTATATTCACACAGTTGCTGTATCTTATTCCCACTGTCCCAAATCCCATGCGCATGCCTTCCTCTCCTCCTTCCACCACCATCATGTCTGTCTGGCTTGGACCATGTCTCCCTTCAGCGGCTCCCATCTAGTTTCTCCTGGCTGGTATTTGCTCCGTCAGCTCTTCCTGCTGGTGGCCTCCCCTGGCCCATCTTTGGAGACCCAGACCCCACCCTCAAACAGGCAGAGCTCCTCAAATGTCAGGGGCTCGGTGCTCCAGTGGGAGAAGCCACCAAACCTGTCCACTGTCATTCAGATGGTACTATTTTTTTCTCAAGAGTTCTGTGAGATTTTCTTGGGATTTTCCTAATTCCTTTTAAATAAAGTTCAACTTTCTCTCACCTTTTTCTGTTCTTTTTACCTCAGCGACCTCTCCGACTTCACTCTTCCCATTTCTACTTTCCACACTTTTCTAAACTGCCAGTCAATGCTCCGTGTGCCTCATCCTATTGACTCCCTTCAGCTTGGCCTGGCTTTTTACTTCGCATCACTGTGCCTGTTCCCAGAGCCTTCTTATTCTCTGTGGAATTTTCTTGGTTTGAGGAAGAAACTGTTGGATCTCATTGGTGTTTGCTGTCAGGAAACGATGCTCCCAAAATACTTCTCCTAGCTTCTGGACACCTGCTGCCATTTGGCCCTATTTTCCACTTGCTGAGATGGGACTGTCTGTCCGGCACATGCTGGGCTTGTGTTGTCTCTTTCCCAGTGTTCCTCGCAGGGTTGTAAACATCTGTGACAGGGACGCACTCTTTGTACTGCCCTTTGCATAGTGCCTGCAGGGTTAAGTGATTACTAATTGTGATGACATCAGAGGTAACTTGCTTAGCCTCATACACAGGACCCTCTGCCTTCTGTTTCTGACGGCAGATGGACTGCGTGGGGGGAAAGACAGAAACATCTTGCATGCTAGTCTTCTCTAGAAGACAAATTTGTGTTCAGTAGATGGACCGTTGCGTTTGAATAGTCTTTTAAATTACCAGATGTGTCTCCCTGGATTTGGCTTTCAGAGTAGCGTCTTCCTCCCTACAAGCTGTAACTGGTAGAATGCCAGGCTGTTTCTTGTGGGGTTTTTGTTTATTTGTTTCTCTAACTTTACTTCATTTCACTTCTACTATTAATAAAATGAAGGGAAGTTTGACTCACATACAGCTAAGAAAGCCCTTGTATATTTGGCTAAAAATTGGCAATATGAATGTCTATGTAAAAGTATATTCAGTCACAAAAATAGGACTAGTATTTCTAAATAGTAATTCAACTTTTTTTTAGATAACTGGTAGTCATTTAAATTGAGGTTGGACATCATTCTGGGAGTCTGCAAGTAAATTTTAAAATACAATCGCCTAAGCAGTATATGGCACGAACCTTTATGCTAATATCAGGCTTTTACTTTTCTTTAACTTAATAGGTAGTGAACCTTATTTTGATTCACAAATGAAAACCAAAATCCAAATACACTTTTGCTGACTTTGTATTATTCATAACCTGCATTATCTTTAATGTTTATGTTTAGAAGATGAATGCCCTACCTAGGTGTTTTCTGTGTTCTCATTGTTGGGTGTCTATTTGAAGGGTTTTTTGTTTGTTTCTCCTTTAATTGGCTGCACAGGAAGATCCATTCTGCATTGTGAGTTTAGCATTTTCTTCATTGTCTCCCGTGCATCCCATTGTCTGTGCACACACAGCATGGCCAGTGCCACATCTGCCTCCTTTACTGAGCAACCACTTCCAGTACAAAAGCCCCCCCACGCCAAGCATGCCCATGTGTCCAACATCTGGTGCAGGGACGGAGCCTAGAAGGTCTGGGGCCTCGCATTGCACTAAGCAGTTTCCTTTTCCTCTTGGTTTCCCCCTTACAGATACTGCAATGAGCATCTGCTGTGCCCCCCACACATGTTCTGGACAGGCTGGGGTCCTTGGGAACGGTGCACAGCTCAGTGCGGGGGCGGCATCCAAGCTCGCCGCAGGACTTGCGAGAACGGGCCCGACTGTGTGGGCTGCAATGTGGTGAGTAGAGTCCTCCTCGTCCTCAGCCCACCCCCTGGAGCTGGGAGGGCAGTCAGCACACGCTAGATGTTTTCATGCTAAAATTCCCTGAACATACAAGATACATGGCAAATACTAAGTGCCCCACAAATACTAAATGCTCTGCGAACACTCCCATGCTCTGCAAACTTTACATCTCTGCAAACACCAGATGCACTACTTACACACGTGTAAACATGAGCTGCACTGCATACACTAGGTCACCGTACACATGACATGCTCTGTAGGTTCTGATGCTTGGTAAACACATGGCATGACCAGCCCGTGGAGGGTTTATACACACAGGAAGGTCTGCAGGCACTTGGTGCTGTCACACACTAGATGCTCTGCAAACATTAGTTTCTCAGTAGACACTAGATGTTCTGTAAACATTAAATGCTCTGTAAACATGATGTGTCCACACTCTAGGTACTTTGCATGCACTAGATGCCATGAATCAAATAGGTTTCCCTGGTTAATGAGAATGTTTGCCGGAAATACTGGACATTCAAGGTATCCTGGAAGCTTCTGGAATTAAATATTTACATATGGAATAGGCCACCCTAGTAGATTTTTAGTTCCCATTTTTGAGTTGTGACAACTTCGGCCTGCCTAACTCCAGTCAGTGTATTTGGTTTGGGGAAATGGGATGAGGTCTGTACACTGAGCCCACATGGGGGCATGGATCGCAGGATGGACCTGAGACACTGAGGAGTGCGAAACTTTATGGGGTCATTGGCAGGTCACACTGTGATGCCAGTTCAGAGGAAATAAAAGACAACTTAACTGTTCTGTTTTTCTTCTGCCTTAGCAAGTCATATTTCTTTTAGCACTTTGTACCCTCAGACAAAATGGCACTTGTGTGAGCACCTTCCTTCCCGAAGGCCTGTTGCAGCTCCCCTGTGCCATCTGTAGGGTGACTGGGCCCTGACTGCTGCTGGGCTGGCCCTCATTGCCCTCCACAGGGCTGGCACCGCAGAGTGGACACAGAGATGGGGGGATGTTGTGGAGACGAAGTTCAGCATGAAATGGTCTGGTTTGGTGTCCTTGTGTGCTGATCTTTCCACTTGGTCTTTGCAGCCTGTTGATCCCTTAGTTGATGAAGCTGAGTGATGTTTTATGCTGCTGTAAAGCTTGTTTTTGTGAGAAGCAAAAACCATGCACCCCAGACATCCTTGGGAAATTCTGAGAGAGGAAATGGGTTATGAGATGCTTTGCCAGATATTACTCCGACCCAAGGAGACCTCTGTTACTGGGATTTACAATTAGATATTTTCCCCCTTTGCACTGGCAGATATTGCAGTAACTTTAATAGAAGCTATTACTGATTATAGAGGCATTTCTTTCCAGGCCAGCCTGAATTAAATTTCAACCATGAAAAATCTTATTGTCTTATTTGCGATGATATGTTTATTGATATTTCAGATGCTGAATTTTAAAATTGTTTATTAAAACATGAAGGGTAAATCTGTGAACATTCTCTTGTTCTTGGAAAATAATTCAAATGTGATGGCTCTAGTCTCCACTGAAATCTGTCACTTCCTGCTCCCAGAGGTTCCATGTCTGAGCCTGGGATCTCCATGCCCATACAAGGCTCTGGCCTGTTTGTTGGGAAACCATGGGGCTGATGCCCTGAGTCTCTTGCGCTTTAACTTTGCAATTTTAAAAACTCAGAAAACATTTCAAATCATTTTCTTATTGCAAATTCACTTTAATAATTACACTTAAAATCACTTTAATGAAAGAAAAATTATATTAAGGAAAGTGTAGCATTATCTTCAGTCTCGTCACAGCTTTGTGTGTGCATACACGTGTGAGATACACCTGACTGTAATGTAAGAATTGGATGTCCTTATAAAAGGTTAATTTATTTATTGCTTTTTTTATATACAAGTTCACAGAATTATGGTGCATGAAACAAATATCACATAGTTTTCAAATCCAGAGAAATGTCATACAGGCCTTCAATGAGCCTGATGTCAGTTCTTCATCTCGTAGGTGGTTTTCATTACTTACTTACTTACTTACTTACTTACTTATTGTATTTCCCACCACAGTGGAGCTATTGGCTGTGTACTTCCAGGAACGTGTTACTGTGGCGCAATGGAGCGATCTACTCTTTTATGGTGGAAGCACAGCCTTTCTTTTCCTTCCCGCGTGGCTTTTCCTGTGTTTCCCAGCATCTGTCAGTGCTAAGGCAGGAAAGCCAGCCCCCGCCCACTGGGGAACAGGAGCAGGATGAGGGGCGGGCTTGGTGTTTTGGGGTTACTTAGAAGGTGTGCATTATCAACTAAATTTCTAAGAAGTTTATTTAAAAATAAAAGCTATTTAAAGTAATATGTAGATCTTCATATTTATAGATAGCTGCAATTTATAAATTTTTGGCCACAAAATATGCTTGTTTTTAGTGGAGGGGTTTTATCAAGATGGTAGCTGTAAATGTAGGTAATTTATTGATTTTTGGAGTTGTGAAGTTGATTTTCTGCTTGTCGGTATCTCGCTGGACGACAGGTCAGATGATATTTTTGACTGTCAGTCTCCCCCTCTAAGAAGGAGGCGGCAGTCCCTTCCCCCTCATAACTGCTGTTAAGTGTCGCATTTGCTGGTGGCGTGAGGCTGTGGTAGAAGGTCTCACCTTTCCGCCTTTCACTGTGAGTTCCCCTTCCTACTCTCATTTCTTTAATTGTTATTCCTGAGCTTCAGCTGCTTCTCTGAGCTCAGGCTTATTAAAAGTGACAATATGCTAATGAACTTTATTTATGCAGTAAAGGACATGCTTACGGAAAGTGTAAGAACTTGAATTTCCTGAGTACTACAGCAGTATGAACAGCATATAGAAGAGGTGTGAATTGTTTCCCGCTCCGACATTTTAAAACAAATTGTACAAAAAGATTTCCCGAGTTTCACCTGTGAAATTCGTATGTCCTGGTTTTGAATACACCTCTGAGCCTTCACTTAAATCTCAGCGAGAGGTTCAGTTCAGACAGTTAAGGGCCCTGGGTGCGAGACGTTAGTTTTCTCTGTGAAACCTCGCTCTTAAAGTGCCAATAGTTGGCATCTCGCTAAGGTCCTGTTCCAGTGCTTTTGGATAAAAGTGCAGAAGTGAGCTTGCTGATTAAAAATGGTAGTTCCGTTTCTAATTTCTTGAGGCACTTTCATAGTGTTTTCCATAGTGGCTGCACCATTTTGTATTATTGGCATCAACACAGTTTCACGGAGAAAACGTTCTGTACTTGAATAATAGCAATAAAGACAATGGACATTATATAATTTATCATATTAAAAATTACTTTTAAGTTAACAAAATATCAATATTTTATGTTAATATCTTATATTAACTATATATTATTATTTTATATTATATTTGGCATATTCATGTTTTATTTTTAACTTGTTTTGGTAATATCTGATAAACATAATGATAATTATTAGATCAAGTCTTAAATATCCTGACACTGCATAGTGTGAAATGAAATTATAATTAAGTATACTTTAGTTATTATTTAGGCATGTTACTTCATGTTATCACGTTTCAGTTTAGAGTTAGATCCTGTGTTACATAACAAAATAATTAACTTTTATTGAGCACCTACTTTATGCCATACACTGCACTAAGAGCAATTAAAATTTATTATGTTTATTTTTCCTCTACCCCTGCTAGGCACTGAAAACATTTACATTATTACTTCTGCTTGGAGATGGGAAAACTCAACTTGAGAAAGATGCATAAACTTGGCCAGTTGCACATTGTTAGTGGGTGGCTAGGCCAGCCTTTGAGAACTGGATCTCTGGGCACAAGTAGAATTTAGGGACAAGACTTCATTTGCATAATTTTTTTGCTCAGTGTTAAGTAACAAGTGGTGGGTCTTTATTTTATTCTTTTCTTATGTAGGACTAAGTATTTCTTAAAAGAAAGAAAGAAGAGCTTTTTTGTCTTTGGATAACAGTTCTCTCATTCATTGGCACCCTTGATTTTCATAATATTGTGATCATATTCCCTCAGCCAACCATGAGAGTACCATTAAGAGATTATTATGAGCATGGAAATTAATTGTATATGAACTCATAACAAATTTAATTCAATGTTTAGCCTGAAAATTACAACACGTGAAAGGAAAAAAGATAAAATAGTATGTTATATAAATAGAATTGCTTCTGAAATAAATGTAGTTAAAGATTTTCTCAAAGGCTTAGCTGACATGTGAAAGAATAGACCTAAAGACAGTGTCAGATATAGCAATGATAATTCCAAAACAGAATCAGCTTCAATATTGCCAGCCCTGTATTTATTACTGAAATTTCACACACAATGGAAAACCACTGATGAAAAGCTATGATATATGATATCAACAGGGAGCATAGGAGAGACACCTAATTCCTACAAAAGAATTGGACCACAGAAGGCCTGAAAAGGTCAAGGAGAAAGACGTTAAAGTCAGTACCTGTTGTCAGAGGGATTCTGTGGAGGTTGATCAGAATTGATACAACGAACTAAAAATTGTTTGTGTCACTATGTACAAATTGAGGGACAAGTGAAACCTGGCAATCCAAAGTTTAAATATGCTGAGATGTAAAAAATAGTGACAGTATTACAAAAATACCTCATTTTTATGTAGGACATTGGAGTTTGCAGAATATTTTGGAAATAGCATCTAATACATTCCTGATTATCCAAATGAGAAAGTTAGAGCCCAGAGAAAACTAGTTGCATACCTGGAACCTGGCAGCTGGCAGAGTAAGACCCCGTATCCAGATCTTCTCCCTGTAAGGTCCTTAATGGTCCAGGATTCTGTAGCTTCCTCAAAAAATACTGGGGCAAGAACTGTGTGATGAGCTGTCAGGAGCTAATATCCCACACCCTCAAAGCTAGATGGATTCAAAGAATAGTTATTAGAAAGACTCATTTCCTTTTCTCCTAAATGGATAAAGTTATTTCTGGTGCCCCCTTTATTATTTTTACTGCTACACTATTTTTAAGGAAATTGCAGCTTCTTGCATTGACACCTCTTTATCTTTAAACAGTTCAGCTGGAAGAAATGAAAGTGTTTAAGCCTGAACAACTACCACATTTTGCCCTGTATAGTGTACACATCTTTTGCCCAAATTTTTGAGGGGGAAACAAGGATGCACATTATACATGGGCAGTACCTGAAATACCTTGTATCTGTTCTTGTGTTTTGTAATTATTTGTTACATAAAATTTCTTGTAGCATAATATTTTCAAAAATAAATGTTAAATTTTTTTATAATACAAAGATAAGTATCTAAATATAAATGAATGAATGAATGAATTGAATGAATTGAATTGAATTGAAAATTTAAAGCGAAAGTGTTTTTCCCCTGGAAGTTTGGGCCAAAAACTTAGGTGCTCATTACACAGAGCAGAATACAGCAGTTTTTACATTGGTTGAACGCTAGTTGTGGTTGGTTGTTCACTTCCTTTGTTCTCATATTTACTGTTATGTCAGTTCCAGGCAGTGATTTCCTCTAGATCCCTGCTCCTGCTGTGGAGGATGGATGCATTTTTATGAGCAGCTACATAGGAAGTTCTCTACTTGTTGAATGACTTTCATTTGCTTTTATTTCCTTTGCACAATATAAGCCCAGCATATGCTAGACTATAGGTACTTGAACATTGCCAGTTTCTCATTAAGTTATGTGTTCAAGTGTCATGATTTCCCTTTGGGCCAAGATCCACTTCCTTGTGTTTTTGTTGCCCAGACAATACCCTAAAAGCTTCGTGACAGCTGGCCTCTTGCCCAGGCTCCTTGTATGGGCTACTTCTTGAGGTGTATACTTTCTCTTTTCCTTCCTGGCCATAGAATCTGCCTCTCAAATACCACTTCACAACTGATATTAAAGGCATGCTCTTTCTTAACCATTGTATCTATTGGAAAAATATCTAAAATTTTCATGTGATCCATTACTGGGAAAGCTCAACAAATGACCTTCACAGTATGAACTCTTCCACTGCACTATGCTTCTAAAATGCATTCAATTAAATTTTAAAATATTCTTCTGCATGGGAAAGGATCAACCTCCCTAACTGAAGCTTGTTATTGCACCTTTTTAAGCATGGGAATGCAAAATTTGCTTTCTTTTTGTTATATCTCAGTGAAGAGCTTGCAGTTATGAAAGATGGCTAGGGTAAAAATGTTGCATTTTATTAAAAGAAGCTTGAAGGACTTCCAGTCAATATGGAGGCATAGGTAGACATAATTTGCCTCCTTGCAGAACCACAAAAAGAATCACAGCTTACCTCAAAACAAAGAACACTCAGAACTGACAGAAAATCAAGCTGTATGGAAGTCCAACAACCAAGGAATTGAAGAAGCCATATTCATCCACATGGGTAGGAGGGGTGGATGAACATAGTGCAGTGCAGAGAGGCAGCAGCAAACAGGCAGTCCCACATTCACATGTGGTGGGTAGAAATCAGGAGAGATAGCTTGGAAGCAAGGGACCCCAGCCCAACACGAGACCACACAGCCCAGGGCTCCAGCATTGCAAAGAGAAGGCCTTATAACTTCTGGCTGGAAAAACCAGTGGGGATTGAGGCAACAGAAGAAATTTCTGTTTACCAAGGAGAGCCTGTTTAAAGGGACTGCATAGTCTTAAATATGCAAACCTACCCACTCTGGGATTCAACACCAGGGCAACAGCTGAAAGGGTGCCAGCTGCATTCAGGGAGTGAGTGAAGTGACTGGAAAAGGGACAAGTGCCTGACAAGCCTCCAGAAGCCAGGCAGCAGCATTGTCCCTCTCCATCCCCTCCCCACCACACACAGAGCCACAAAGTGGTGAAGCAGGTTATCCTGCCTTGGTGAATACCTGAGGCTCTGCCCCATACACCTTAATAGGTGCTCTAAGACAAGGTGTCAAAGCAGCTCTACCTAATACACAAAAACAAACACAGGGAAGCTGCCAAAGTGAGGAAACAAAGAAATATGGCCCAAATGAAAGAGCAGAACAAAACCCTAGGTAAAGAATTAAACAAAACAGTGGGAACCAACCTATCAGATACAGAATTCAAAACATAGGTGATCAGGATGCTGAGAGAAATCATTGAGTAAGGCAGTAACATAAGGGAAGAAGTGAAAGCTATATACTAAGTGAAATAATGAAAAATCCACAGAGAACCAACAGTGAAGAGAAGGAGGCCAGGGCTCATCAGTGATTTGGAACAAAAAGAAGAAATAAACATTCAACCAGAACAGAATGAAGAAGTAAGAATTCAAAAAAAATGAGAGTATAAGACTCTGGGACATCTCCAAAAGTGCCAACATCTGAATCATGGGGGTGCCAGAAGAAGAAGAGGAAGAGCAAGAAATTGAAAACTAGTTTGAAAAAAATAATGAAAGAAAACTTCTCTAATCTGGTGAAAGAAATAGACATACAAGTCTAGGATGAACAGAGTCCCAAACAAGTTGGACACAAAGAGGATCACATCAAGACACATCATAATTAAAATGCCAAAAGTTAAAGAGAGGATCTTAAAAGCTGCAAGAGAAAAGCAGAGAGTTACCTACAAAGGAGTTCCCATATCAGACTATCAGCTGATTTTTCAAAAGAAACTTTGCAGGAAACAGCTATTCAAAGTGATGAAAAACAAGGATTTAACAACCTAGAATGCTCTGTCCAGCAAAGCTGTCATTTAGAATGGAAGGCAGATAAAAAACTTCTCACACAGGGTAAAGCTAAAGGAGCTCATCATCACCAAGCCTTTATCAAATGAAGTGTTAAAGGGGCTTATTTAAGAAAAAGAAGAAGATAAAAACTAGGAAAATTAAAATGACAACAAACTCAAAACTATTAACAACTGAATCTAAAAAAAAAAACAAACACAAATAAGCAAAAAACTAGAACAGAAACAATCACAGAAATGTAGATTACATGGAGGGTTATCAGTGGGGAGGGGATAGGGAGAAAATGAGGGAAAAGATACCGGTATTAAGAAACATAATTGGTAGGTACAAAATAGACAGAGGGATGTTAAGTATCCAGGGGATGTACAGGAAATGTAGGAGCCAAAGATGTTATACGCATAACCCATGGACATGGACTAAGTGGGGGGTGGGGATTGCTGGAGGGAAGGGGAGTTCCAGGCAGAGGGCAGCAAAGGGAGAAAACTGGGACAACTGTAATAGCGTAGTCAATAAAATGTACTTAAAAATAAATAAAAGAAGCTTGAGTATTTTGAAAACCTTAATATCAGTTCAGAAAATCAAGAGATACAACGGGCAGCCACAAAAGTATAGGTTTTCTGAAATTTAGCAGTGGAAATTCGGTGATCAAGTTTAAGAATGATGCATGATGCATAGGGAGAGAAAAAGAAAGTGATGGATCACAGGAATTAATCCATCAAAAGTCTGTCCCTAAAACACATAAATTATCAGCTGCAATCTTGGAAATTGTCATCGATATGAAGGACTTCAGCATTTCACAAAACTGTTTTATTTATAGAGTTGGAAGACTTGCACAGATTTCTGTGGCTCAACAAAAAATCAGGCTCGTTTCTGCCTATAATACTTTGAATACAGTGATTTCATAGTTAATTGAAAGGAGAAACTTACATGAATAGAGATTTTCTTTGGTAAAAGTGCCTTATAAGACACAAAAAGAGATTTTATTCCTTTACAGTTTACCAATAATTTCCATGATAAAGCTTTTCCTATACCTGATACTAAAATACCTAAATGTACTTAGGGAAACACAGTCACAGCATTCTCCTTTGTAATAATTTGCACTAAATGGCCATGTATTCATGACATGAATACATTGTATCCACAGAACATACCGATTTTTTAGAAAGCATAACAAATACTAAGTTGTCATCATTTAAAACAGGGAACCCCACATCTCTGTATTAAATGATGTCAGATTTTAACTGCCACAAAATTAAATAATAAAATGTGGCTTTCTAAATTTAAAGCCTTAGAAGACATTCCTCCAAACATAATCAGGGAATATTCTTTTCCAAATGCATCTTCCATCTTTGATTGTAGCCCTGCCGACACTTTGGGCTAATCATGGAGTTTCCATAGAGAACGCTCCTAGAGTCATCCTCTAGTCGATTTTGATGCCCCTGCTAAATCGGGCACTTATTTCAGTCAATTTCTGTAGCTTGCCTTGCCTATTTCTAGTTGAACTGGGCACTTGCCACTGCAATTAAAGAGAAGACTCTCTTAGTTTTTAAAAGGTGATTCAGTTATCCTGCTGAATTCGCTTTGATGTGATGTGCTGAGATGCTTTCCCTCTCACTAGAAGACAGGGACTTCCTGGCCCAGGGGAGGGGAGTGAGTTGGCAGAATCAAGATTGGGCTCTTGCATTGATTTGCATCTTTGGGTACTTCTGTCTCCCCTTCAATTTTTAAAAATAGTATTCCAGTCCAGCACCTCACTGCACAGGCTGGAGTTATGTTTCCAGGAGGCATTTTCACACATTATAGCAGCTTGGGCTGTGATTGCTTGAGAGCATGCTGCCCACTCGGCCACTCCGGTCAGAGACCTGTGGCTCTACTCTGGTAGTAACTCTGCTCAGCCCACTTACAGGGACGGCGGAGAGAGGGGCAGCGGTCTGACCCACTGCAGGGTCATGTTGGAGAGGCCAGGGTCACATCAGCTTTAAAACCTTCTCTAAAATCAAGTAAATAAACAAGCAAACAAAAGACTTTTCTTTGAGGAAAGCTTTGTCATTTACTGAATTGATTGTCCTTCTTATGGTATGGTTTACTCAGGCTTGCAAGATCTTCATGCATCACAGCCTAAAATAATGTTTGCTTGAGTCACACTGGTGGAATGAGAATATGAGCATCTTGATTTTTTACCCATGCCATTCTGTCATTGTTTAATAAATATTAAGCTTCTAGCCCCTCATGGGCTGTGTGGATAGCAGGGTGAATAAGAGAATCATGGTCCCTACTTGGAACTTAGGACAGAGCCCTCACTTGAGGGGCTTAAACCGAAATGGTCTGTGTGTGAGTTTGTTCGATACCTTATTTTTATTTGCGGTGCTCTTGTTCACAATATACTTTAATACTAGTATCCACTTAGCAAGGCTGGAGCATGTGGTAGAGTTAGTTCACATGTACACAAGTGCAGCCAGAGGATTTTCAAAAGAGTTTTATCACCTTATACTTGTCATTTGGTTTGGAAGAATATGGCAGGCAGTTCTTCCTTTGGGAGAAGTACCATAATCTATGTTTAATTACATCAATGATATGTTTTAATTGGTGTACTTAAGACTTGCATTTCACATTTTATTATTTCATCTGAGTGCCTCCAATGGAATTATTGAACATGTACAATTTCTGTTGTTAAAGCAATTCACACACATAATAATGTTCAAAGCAACTTGTAATTAAGTAAAGAAGCAAGTGACAGATGGTAGAGTGTGAAAAAATTGTTCGAAAACACTATTTTCACAGACACTGTCATTTCTTTCTTCTCAAGTGTTATCCCGTTAGTAATCGTAGAATTTTCTAAGAACTTTAGCCTACTTCAGACCTCTTCTGTGTGACTACAAGAGATAATATAAGAAGCTAGTGCTGCATTTAGATGTTACTATCTTTCTAAATGGAAACACAATGCTACATTTAGAAGCCTTCCACATTAGTTAGAAAAGAATAAAAGTCTAATTATTTTGCTCTGTGGTCCAATGATGAGCCACAAAGCAGACGTTCTTAGAGCAGTTGTCTCTTAATTTCACTCCACTGCACATTTTTTCTAGATATGTTTGACTGGCAGAATCTCATGAGATTCTGGTTTGAAAGAAATAGTTGCGATAAAGACACTTAAAGATGGAATTGGCTCATACCATGTCACATTTTTGCATTATTTTATAAGCCATGCTGCCTGAGAAAGTAACATCTCATACACTCCTCTCTAGCATCTTGGTTTTTTCACGATATGAAACATTTCCCCCATCTGTTCCAGTCCATTGTAGTCCTGTGAAATTTCCCAGTTCGAGACAATTAGAAAGCAGTCTTCCAAGGAACTCTAGTATCAGCATGTGGGAGAAAGAAAGGGCAATGGTAGAAAGAAGGAAGCTGTGGAATCTACTTATAAAATGATTTAGGCTCTGCATATGAAACCAGAAGCACATGAACCGTAGCCTCTCAAAAGAGAGTGGGGCAGGAACAGAAGGGCAACCAGACAGAATCCAGGCCCTATGAGGAGCTTCTGATGTTCGCCAGGCACTTTTCCTTGTGACACTTATTTAATTGATTTCTTTCTCTTATCCTCTTGCAACTGCTAATACCACTTAGTATAAAGGCCTGACATCTGACAGTGAAGAGGAGGAAAGAACCGTGCCTGTTACGAGTCATCTTGGAGAATTAATTTGTCTAATGTTTGGTGTGATCTCCTATGGTATTGTTAATTTCTAAATAGTTTTGCATATGGAAAAAAGAGCATTCTCAATGACTTTGGTTAGTGATCTGTGTCTGTCATTCTATTCTTTGTAGAAATTTCAGAGCTTTTCATTGGTGTATTTAGAGAAGCAAAAATGTTGAATACCTACTGTGTATACAGAACTGACCTAGGTGCTATGGAAGATATACAGAGACAGGCAGCAAAACTCCTAACCTCAAGGACATAACTTTCTAGCTTAAGAGAAAAAATATAAATCAAATAGCTAGAATATAAGGATGAAGCTAGGAATACTAAAGGATCAATTACAAGAAAACAATGAGGGAGAGTTTATCTCTGGTGGGATGGATCAAGGGCACCCACACAGTATGTCCAGATTTGGCCAGGTTGAGATGGAGTCGGAGATTCTCTATGAAAGGAACATGAGTGAAGAATATGGGTCAGAGGATGTGGGGTACACACTGGGAGCCCTAAATAGCATCGTTTGGGTGACATGAGGATGTGTAAAGTGTGTGGCCAGACACAGACTTGGAATGTAAGTTGTTTCACTTCAGAAGGTCTTGAGTACCAGGCTGCATGGTGCAGCCAGTCATTTAGCTCTCATTGACTTGCAATTGCAGTTGCATAATTAGAGATACACTAACTTTCTTGGGTAATATTTCTACGGTACAACTATATCCATGATTTCAACCATGTAAGCTAGATTGATATGGACCCTGGCTTGTGGGGTGTGTGGTGTTATGGATGAGACGAGACAAATTCACACCGACTACCAAGTCCTGTGGAGGAACAGGGATGATGTGGCCACTCTCTCAAGGGGGGAGCGCCCTGACCCTTGCCCTGACAGGCTTTTATTGTTTTTCTGGGCATATTATGTGGTGGTCCTCATTTACTATGCACAGGTTTGCTTCAGGTGTTTACCTTTTACAGAAAATAAAGGAGAAGATGCCACTAATCACATCACAGAAGAAGGATGTTTGCAAATGCAAAGGGAAAAGTGGTTGGACTGGTTACACTCATCCTTGGAAGGTTTAGCACAGACTTTAGGAAGTTACAGTAAGCACTTGCTATCTCAATTCAGGGTGAGGGAGTTTTAGCAAAAGCAAGTCTCACAGCAGCCTAGGTACAATGCAGGCCTGATTCCCCACAGGAAAACCTATCCATGGGCGTGGGTCCTGTGAGCTGGGCCTGCACCACGCAGAATGGTCTCCAATACCACATCATGTTTTTAATTATTTTTCCCTTTCAGTGAAAAAAAATCATGTTGATTTTACAATCTAAAGGGTGCTATGTAATATATAGAAAACCCTAAAGACCCCTCCAAAAAACTGTTGGAAACAATAAACATGTAGAGTAGAGGTGCAGGACACAAAGTCAAAGTACAAAAATCCACTGCACTCCTATACATTGTACTAATAATGAAATTTCAGAAAAAATAGAAAACAATTCATTTTGCAATTGCAGCAAGAAGAATAAAATACCTAAGGATGAATTTAATAATGGATCTGAAGGACCTAAATACTGAAAACTACAAAACATTATTAAAAGAGATTGAAAGAGACAATGAAAAGATATTCCATGGTCATGGATTGGAAAAGTCAACATAGTTAAAATGTTCATATTACCCAAATCAATATACAGATTTAATACAATTCCCATCAAAATGCCAATGTCATTTTTAAAGAAATAGGACAAAAAGTGAGATGTGTATGAAACCACAAAAGACCCTGAATAGCCAAAGCAATCTTGAGAAAAAGAAAAAAAGAATAAAACCTGAGGTATCACACTACCTGACTTCAGGTTATACTACAGAGCCATGATAATCAAAACAGCAGGGTATTGGCAGAAAAACAGACATGCAGACCAATGAAACAGAATTGAGAGCCCAAAAATAATACCACATGTGTATGAGCAAATAATTTTTGACAAGGAAGCCAGAAACACACAATGGAGAAAAGAAAGCCTCTTCAATAAATGAAGCTGGGAAAATTGGAAAGCTACATGCAAAAGAATGAAACTAGATTACAGGTTTTTTCCCATGGAAAAAATTAATTCAAAATGGATCAAAGACCTAAATATAAGATCTGAAACAATAAATTGCATGGAAAAAAGTATAGGTGCTAAACTTACTGATTTGACTCCAAAGGCAAGGGAAATAACTGCAAAAATAAATCTGTGGGGCTATATTAAACTAAAAAGTTCGTGGGCAGCAAAAGAAGTCACCCATAAAACAAAAGGGGAACCAAATGAATGGGAGATAATATTTGCAAACAAATATCAGGTTAATATCCAAAATATATAAAAAACTCATACAAGTCAACACCAATCAAACAGTGCAATTAAAAAATGGTCAGGGGACCTGAATAGACACTGCCCCCCCAAGAAGACATAGAAATGGCCAACAGATTTATGAAAATGCTCAACCCCTCCAGATAGTAGGGAACTGCAAATCAAAACTACAGTGCGATACTACCTCTCACCTGTTAGGATGGCTATTATCAACAAGACAAGTAATAACAAGTATTGGAGGGGTTGTGGAGGAAAAAAAGCTCTAATTCAATGCTGGTGGGAATGTAAACTGGTACAGGCTCTGTGGAAAACAGTATGGAGGTTCCTCAAAAAATTAAGAATACAGTTACCATATGACCCAGCAATCCTTTTTCTGGGTATGCCTGAAACACTCAAAAACATTTATTCGCTAATGTATATGCACCCCTCTATTCATTGCAGCATTATGCATGGTAGCCAAGACATAGAAACAACCAAAATGTCCTTCAATTGATTATTGGATGAAGATGTGGTACATACACGCAATGGAATACTACTCAGCCATAAGAAAAGGTGGAATACTGCCATTTGCAACAACATGGATAAACCTTGCGAACATTATACTAAGTGAAATAGGTCAGTCAGAAAGAGCTAAGAGCCATATGATTCCCCCCATATGTGGGATAGAAACTGAAACTCGTAGACACAGGCAACAGCATGGTGGTTACCAGAGGGAAGGGGAAGGGGGTGTAGTAGGTAGTAAAGAGTAAAAGGGGCCAAATATACAGATCATGTGTCACAGAAATGTACATTTGAAACCTATATAGTCTTATTAACCAATGTCACCCCAATAAACTTAAAAATAAATAAAAATAAAGGCAGCTGTCTAATTATAACTATATTCATAATGCTATGCATGCATATCTGTCTGGGTGGCCCTTCAACTTCAGTAGGGCTCCTAAACCTAGAAAACTTAAATTTAAGGTCAATCTTGCCCCAAAATATGTTATCTAAACTTGAATTTAGCCCTGCTTCAAAAAGGAAACTTCCATCACACTAATAAGATATGCCTTAATTAGTTTTTAATCTTAATACCAAAAAATAAGATATTAGAAGATGTTAAAGTCAGGGACAATATTTTATGAATGACTGTATCTCAACACAAAGCAGAGTGTATAGGGAATAAATGAATGTAATTATTAAATGTGTGTATCAATCTTTTTATGATATTTTGGGAAAATATTGCCAACAAGTTTCCAAATGAAGTGGTTATTTTTTGTGATGATACTGTTTTTGTCTACTCTTTGGTTCTTTTTTTATGGTCTCGTATCATGGAACACATGCTGTGGTTAGTCTTTCACTCAGATTCACACCCTGACTGAGCTGCCATTTAATTTTCTTCCTCTGATATTTACTTAGGAACATTTTATTTTTTGTTCAAATTGTTAAATTATTTAAAATTTCTTCTAATTGACCATATATATCTGCTCCAACTGAATCAAATTTAGCACAGAAAATCAGTATGGCTGCAGTAATAGTGTATGAAGCTCATTAAAACTGCTTTTGTTATTAGATTATATTTGGCAGTGACCTTCCAAGACCTTATCAAGCCCCCATAATCAAGACTTAAGTACATACAACTAATGCAGAGCACCTCATTAGAAAAGAAAATCTGACTTTAGTATTTTAGTGTGGCAGAGATTCCAATATTTGACCTCCCTTTTGTAAATAATTGCAATGGCCCTGAGCCCTTTTGAGCCAAAATGCCCCATGTTAATAAAATACTGTCTTACTTCCCTTGGTGTAATCCATGTGCACTAGCCCGAGTACAGTCCGGCTCTGCTCCCCCAACAAGTAAGCCTTAAACAAGTGTGAGTGTGAGCCCTAGCTTGGCGTGTGGGCTGGATGGGATGTGAGTCTGACTGCGTTGCTGTCCTGGACCTCAGTGACCTCTCAGCTGGGAAAGGGTAAGAATATTAACAACTAAGTAACATCAATTCTAGGTGGAAAGTGCCACAATAAATACCAGATACAGTTGTCCAGAGGATGGAAGGAACCAAGCTTGTAACTTTAAGGCCCCTGTACATGGGATGGGTTTCTCCAGGCTATCCCTGTGTCACTGTTTTAGAAGTCACTTGGGTGTTTGGGGGGTTCCTGAGACCTAGGTAGACCAGTGGTCAATGGGACTTTGAGTATCATTGGTGATCCCAATAGTTCACTTTAACAAAAGAGGGTCTGGCACTGGAATTTGCAGGGAATCTGATGTTTCCCTGGGTGTGAGTGTGGGGGTGGCTGACCTCTGGCCCTGAAGACTCTGAGGATGCCCCCCCAGGTACACTGAGGCACCCTCATTGTTTTCTTGGCAGCACAGAGATTTCTCTGTGGACCTCCAGCACACTTGTCCTGTTTCCCATGCACTGTGACTCTCGTTGGCACCAAGGGTCCTGTAGCCTGCTCATCCATGAAACTGGAAATGTCAATGTTCTGACCGTTGGCACTGATGTTCTGTTTTATAAACCATGATTCCTGGGGCTATTAGGAAAATGCAATGCTCTGTGTGCCTTCATGGAAGGACTTGGCAGGGTTTTCTTGGGTCCACATGTCATATGACCTTCTTGGGGCCTTGCAAGCCCTGTCACTGCCTCATTTGTGTCCTCAGAATGCATAGGTCATATTATTGCTAAATATGCCCATGAGTCATGGAATGAGAGGGTTCTGGCCAAGGGAAACTATTTCATCCTGAATCAAATCGTTAACTTGAAATTCTGGCATGGGACTTCTACCTTTAACCTGTATCTTTGCAAGGAAAAATATAATTAATGGAAGTTAGAGTGTTTTTCTCAGTAGACATTGTGTAACTTGTTTCTAAGCAGGATTTGCAACTTCCTTTTGTTGCTTTTATGCTGGTATTTGCATAGAGTGGCCTCTGAGTAGGTGTAGCTATGAGTTTATTATAGAATTACTAGCGTTTACCTCAGTTACCTGAAAGGAATCTGCATTAACTTTCACGCAAGTACTAAAGTTAAAAATATGTTTTCCACATAGTTACTGTTCAAAAGAAAGTGATCAAAAGAAAGTGTTACAATCCCTGAACTTTGTAAACGTTTTATTTACATCTCTGAGGAGGACAGGTAATTTGCTTGGCACAATTCTAAATTGCGAATATTGTCCTTCTGTCAGGGTGAAATGAAATCGTTGGTGAGCCTGAAGTTAGAGGAAGCTGGGTGAGGCTTTTCCACTAGAGAGGGGAGGTGCCTCAGCGACGTGGGGACACTGGACAGGGGACAGCCTGGGATTCTAGCTCCCAGGTGCGGGTGCTCTGTCTGGGTGGCTCATCCTCAGCAGCTTCTCAGTGACTGGCTCAGGTGGCTGCTAACTGAACAATATGAAATGTACTAGCAGCATTCAAATTAAGAGGGAACTGTCACAAATTTGGGACAGCAGTAGAGATCAAACAGTCTCTCAGGAAGTCCCCAAATAATCATCATCGTACTTGAAATAACATGTGCAGAGAAGGGTCAGTTCAACATTTTAAGTTTTGTTTGTATCTCTCTCCTTCAAACATTTGAATGCCTTTTCTCATCGCCCCCTTGTGCGTAGGGGACAGGTATCAGAAGTTAGAGCCAGTTAGAACAGCAGAAATTCTGAGCAGTAGACAGAGAGGGACATTTGTTGTAGAGCGAGGACTAATGCAGCCAGCTCTCCCAAGCTATATCCAGAGGTTGAATTGTTTGTGGGTGATGTTGCCCCTGAGTGTTAGAAATGGTTAAGATCCAGGAGCACTGCTGACCCATAAGGTGCCGTTGTGTGATTCTGAGCAAGCTTCGCTTCTGGCGGTCACAGTGCTACAGGCTCCGGCCTTGGCCGCCTCGTGCCAAGGCTCACGGTTTAGAGGAAGAAAGGCTGAGTAACAGCCCTCACGCAGCCTTGCTGCCGGGGTCTTCTTTTGTGCCCTGCCTGTATTGTGCAACCTTGTGCAGTATTAATTCATCAGGATTTAAGTACAAGTGAAAGTTATGCACAATAGTTACATTTCATTTACATTATTTCGTTCATATTCATAATATGACATTTATGATGGTCAAGTGGAGAATCTTGTAAATAATACCTTTTTATATTAATAAGATTAAGAGAAAGAATGTTATAGTCACTTTAATAGATGCAGAATAAATGTTTGATAAACACTCAACAGACATTTATAGTATTGATAGTTTTTTAAAAGTCAATAAGTAGAGTGGATGGGAGCACCTTCAACACTTTGAACGACATCTATTAAAGCATTATGGCAAATGTTATCACAGTTAGTGGTGAAGCATCAGAAGCTCTTTCATTAAAGTCAAGAAAAAGCTGAGGGTTTTTGCTAGCCCCTCTACTATTCCCTGCTGTGCTGCAGATCATAGACCGTTCAATACAGCGAGGCAAAGAAATGAGAGCTGTGAGTCAAGGATGGGAATAATTTATCCCAAGAATTCCTGCCAGCTCTCCTACCTGTGTCTGAAAGGTCAGAGGCTATTACTTCATGACTAGTCATTGGATGGAGTGTGGCATTCACCTATAGTTGTACTGGGCAACTGGCACCATGCTGAGCCCCTGAGGTGGTCTTGGGGGTGCTCACCTGGATGGGGGGGCCTCCACCCCATTTGGACCAGAGCCTCTTGATCTTTATTGATTTGTACACTGTTTGCTATTGAACAATTGTTCAGTATTATTCAGTATTAATGCTGTTCAGTATTTGAACAGCATTAAAGAAGAGCTTTCAAAGATTACACAAGAGCCTGTGATGTGTTTACGATGTGTGACCCCACTTGTGCCTGTCTGAGGAGGTGCTGGCAGGTCCGATGCTGGTGGGCGGCCTGCTGCATGGTAACAGCAAGTGTCCAGGGCCTGGCTAGAAGCAGAAAAATGAGCCTGGGCAGCCACTGCCTTCACAAACCCCATGGCCTACCAGGGAGACCCTTGTGCAAACGAGTCATCGAGGTACTGCCTCCTTTGGTAGTTACTGTGCAGGGGACAATGGTGCCACCACGTAGGAAGTTGGCTTCTAGGCAAATTTAGGAGAAAGCTACCAGATGTCATGACAGGCAGGAGCAGCAAAGCCAGAGAGGCCTGGAGCCACAGCACATGTTTGTGGGTCTTCAAGACATGTGGCTGGGACACAGGCCATGAGGTGGGAGGGGTTGAGGCAAAGCCACTGATCTGATTTGCTGCGTTCTCTCAAAGGCTGAGGACTTCAATTTCACTTTGCCAGTGGTGGGAGCCGAAGAAATGCAGTTAGGAGCACTGATTAGCCCAGTGTTTTCCAAGATGGGCACTGTGACATACCATTCAAAATCACTGGAGCTTTCTCAGTGCTATTCTGATCATAATTTTATGGAATTATATATACTTTATATACGATTATGTATTAAATTTTATTAATACCTATTTGGCCTTCTAGCTGCTGGAGCTGGTCCTGCCTGCCTGTGTAAACTCTCTGTTGGAACAAACCTCACCTCTCAGGCCTGGCAGTAATGCTCTGAGTACTAGTTAGGGCATTTCCTGGTGTAATAAAGCCAAACAAACACCCTCACTGAGGAACAGCCTGAAAGAAGAAAACTACATTTTTTAATCACACTATAAGAGAAACCTTAGATATGTACAGTCATCCTTATATCACTGTTTTATTCTATATACTAATCTTTGTAAGAGATAAAGCAATTTAGAGATACTTTAGTCATATTTTTGAAGGGTAGGCACTTTTACTCAGCCACCTTATAGAATTTTTTGCCTACATGAGGAGAATTGAAGCAGAAATCAGTCAATACTCTTGCTTAAATTTTGTGATGTGTCCAGAAGAGAAAAATGAATTTTAAACTCATCCACAGTACAGAATTCTAAATATTTCAACTGGGGCATTTTCTATAGGCTTGAAAGATGGCTTTGAACAAGAAACGCCCTTACCTTGTTGAAGAAAAGAAGCAACATTCTAGAATGAGAGATTTGTGGATGCATTTGTTAGTGTAGGTAATCTTAATACATTAATTTCCAAGTAAGTGACTTCCATTATTTTCATATATAAAAGTATATTTATATCATTATGGTAGAAGGAAGAAAATTTGTGCAGTTGAAAGCTAAAGAATGCATGTAACTACACATCAAGATAAACACATATCTGTGATTAAAATATGGATTTGGAAGAAGCTTACCCACTTCATTATTTAGTCATTTTATATTTTAGGAATTTATAGCAGAACAATTTTCTAATCATAATTAAGTTCATGAAAATTCATAATGTAGATCAGTCTTTAAACATTGACTTGAGCATTTACTCTTTTGTAGGAAACTTCTAAATAAATAACCTGTTATACCATTGCCATGTTAAGTATATTAAAACCTAGAAATATTTATCTTATATGTTTGATTACAACATCTTAAATATTTTAGTTCTACTGCAGACCTCATTTATGGGCAAGCATCCAAAAGTAGGTTTACAGTTGTGAGTACGTGTAACTGTTTAATGTTGTATTATTATTTATTAATTATATTATTTTCCACATGAACAACTGAACCTTACTTTTGCCCCACCCTATGTTGATGCTGGCAGCCAGGTTCAGAACGCAGGTGAGTGACAGGGATTCTGCTGTTCACCTTGGTGGCAGAGACTTCAATGGCCTCGTGATGTCTGAATGTTCTCTTTGATACTTGCTCTAATAAGCTTGATCATCTACTTTCCAGACTATCACAAAGATGAAAGTAGAGAGAGGACTGCAAGAAGTGGAGGCAAAGAAAGAAGGAGGTACAAGAGATGTGTTTAGGTTGTGTGTGTAGGGGGGAATTCTAATGCATCAGTAGTATTGTCAATAATAAGTGAATTTAATTATACCCACAAGACATTAATAAGCCATAAAATTAAGCTCTGAGAGAGAATGTTATAAATCTTAGAAATAAACCCATCAAAAGCAGTCATAAAAAATTACTGTGTTATGATGTTTTCACTCCATTTAGACAGTCTTCACTTTTGTGATCGTTTATTGGGAAGGATCACATGAAAGTCATTAAAGCATGTGACTGCATTGAGGTGGTGACTCCACAAAGAAAGGACAAAGCCTGTATCCTCAGGTTGGAAATGCGTCTATTTCTCCCAGCTTTGGGAGACAGGACAATAGAACGTGATGGAAGACAGGGAGCTCCGTCCAGACCTTGCGCTTTGGAATTAACTTGTGATCCCAAGTTCTAAGCAGACCACCTTCGTACTCTTTTCGTTTGGATTATTGCAGAGACCCTGTACATACGTTTGGAACATCAATAAAGCTGGGGCATAAACATTTTTAAATGTATAAAGAAAAAAATAAGGATGAATACTCAACTAATTTGACAACTTACATTTTAACCAGAGGGTCTTTTATTTTCTATGATCAAGACTTTAAACTTTTTTGAAGGCGGCCAAGGTTGCATTAGGGTTTTTATTTTGTTTTCTATTAACAATGGCATTCTACTATTAGGGTACCGATCAATTTTGTCAGAATTGGTTACCCAGGCAATTAAATCGGTAGGTGCTTCCCACCTTCAGTGCTGTGATTGAGGAAGACAATGAAATTTAGGGTGAAACTGCTCATTCAGACAGAGAACTCCAGGGGAGTGACTCATGGAATTGACTACAGTGTCCTATTATTGGAGGTCAAGTCCCTCCAGCATCTTAACTCCCATTGCACATAGTTGGTGTGGGGCTGATGGCACTTCCATGTCTCCCTTGAACTTCATGCACTTGCTTTCATCATTAATATCTAAAATCCTCTGAAGAGGTATAGATGCTGCAACAGTGATTATAGAAAAATGGATAAATGATTGAGTGGATGGATGGGTAACATGATACTTCCATTTTTGTAACTGTTGTTAATTGAAAATGACATTTGGGCAATGTTACTTTGACTGTAATTTCAAAAATATAAAGATTTGAATTAGGATACTTAGGTCAGTACCCATAAGTTCTGACAGGAAACATTCATGATGTAATAGGAATCTAATTAAACTATTTGAATTATAAAAAGGAAGTTGTTTAAAGATTTTTTTTAGGAGGAACATAATTTCCCACAGTAAGTTGGCTGAAAGAAGAGCAAAAAAAGTGCAATTCCTCATGAAAGATGTTGATAAAGCACACATGTTTTTCATTTCCCAGATCCATTAAAGGATGGGTTCCCAGCATAGAGAGCCAAAAAAACACCCCAGAGTTCCAAATACTTCCCTACTGGTGAAATGAAATGGCAGAAGGACTTTGACCTCAGCAGTGAATGTTCCAAACACATCGTACATGCTATCAGGATTTTAGATTAAATGAATGTTCTTACTGCTATCTTTCAGGGCATGAAATCTGAACTAATTATTCAAGGAATGTAAACTGATAAAAAGTCATCTTCATATAAACTCAGATAAGAGCAAATTTGGAAGATAATTTTCCACTAGATGATCACATAACAGAGGGAGTGAAATGATATACATGGAATCTTGGATACTTACTCTACCACTTAGATAAATCCATTCCCCTGTGTGTAACCCTGCTAGAATTATTATGGGTTCTTGTGACCATCTGAATTTTGGGGGAGAGAATTTATATTGACCAGCTTTGGAGAACTAATATTTTTGTGTTCTGTTTGCCATCTGTTTCCATGCCTCTGTGCAGAACAACAATGCTGCATATACCAAGTTCTCTGATAATCACTATAAATGCATTATCTGGCTTAACACTCCCAAATCATCATGCTGTTTCCTTCTGTGCTCACTTTACCAATGAGAAATGTGAGGCATTAGGTTATGGACACTAAACGGGTAGACTCCCCTGGACAGACCTAGTGGACTGTCTTGGTTATCACACAGGGTCACAAACTTGGAAGTGATCCGAGAATTTCACAGTAGAACTTATGAATAAACTCAAAGGTGAAAACACTTGAGAAGCAAGACTAATGAAGTGCCAACTCCCTATGCATCAACCACTCCCTGGAAAGCCACCACCACCAGCTTTGAAGAAGGGGCATATTTTCCATGACTTCGCATTAGAGCATGGACATGGAGATTTCAATGAGCTAAGGACATAGAATGTTTGACATGGGCTCTGGGTTTTACGAACGTAACACTCCATCTTCAATCTTTCAAGTCCGGGCTAGGTTTGGTAGAAGACGGGGATTTTCTGCACAACCTCAAAACTGCAGAAATACACCCTCATTTTCAGTTTTGAGTCAGTGAAGTTGATTGTAAAGTCAGTCATACAACAACAAAATCTCTTTCACCTTTTTGGAACTTATTTGATTTCAGACAGCGTCCTCCCCGACAGCATTTACTCACATGTGGTCTGCACAGTTACATGGTTCTGAATCCTCAGGAAGGTCTGAGGAAATGGCTCAAGATGAGCTCAGATCTCTCTTGCTTTAAAGAAACCCATTTAACTCTGTGGAACCCAGGGCTCCTCAGCTCTTCCAGACAGCAGATGCTTTGTCCTGTAGCACCCATGCGCTACCCAGAGACATGCTTTAGGAAAAGCTCTTTCATGGGATGAATGGAACACCATTTAAATTCTGTTTATGCCCTTAAATCAACGATATTTACCCAACACACTCCACTCAAACATAGTGGACTGAAATCTATAGCTTCAATGGAATTGGTGAAACCGAAACTCAGACTGCTGCTCAACACCTATGGACTTCATCACAGTTCTGCAGAGCTGAATTAAAGATAAATTCTGCATGGGGCCGGCACCTTTAATAAAGCATGAATTCTAGCAACAAACCTCAACTTGGCAGATAACCTGTGAGACTCTCATCAACACTTTGAATTTCCTATGCATTGTTAATAGCAAGTAGTGGTGGTTTTTTTTTTTTTTTTTGAGAAAAAACTAACCAAGATTTTCTCATAAGAAAATTGGAGGAATATCATAACAGAAAGGTAATGTGCTTCCAGTGAAAGAAAATTCCTTGTCAGTGGGAGACCAGACAGAGAGGCAAAGGAGGCAGGAGATAAAAAAATTCAACTTCATTTGAATCATCCAATAAATTGAATCCTTGGAGTATTGGACAAAAACCAGGGTCATAGAATTGATTTGTTTTCATATATATAAGCAAACAAAAATATATATGTATATTTACATAGGTATATATTATTTTACATAGGTGTGTGTGTGTGTGTGTGTGTATATATATATATATATGTGCCCTGTAACAAATTAGCATAGATTTAGTGTCTTAAAACAACACTTTCATCATCTCACAGCTCCATGGGTGAGAAGTCTCAGCCCTATGTAACTGGCTCCTCTGCTCAGTGTCTCATAGGCTGAAATCAAAGTGTCTTCCAAAGTTGAAAACTTTTCTGAAGCTCAGGGTTCTCTTTCAAGCTCTATGTTTGTTTGCAGAATTTAGTTCTTGGCAATTTTGGGACTGAGGTCCCTATTTCGTTTCTGGCTTTAGGCTGGAGGTCACTGAGCTCCCGGAAGTTGCCTTCAGGCCCCAGCCATGTGGCCATCTCCCAAAGTGGAGCTAACTTCTTGCAAAGCCAGCTGGAGAATCTCTCATGCACTACAAGGCATTCTTATGTTACAGAACCTAATCAAGAGAGCGATTAACCCATTACCTTCACAGGGCCCATCCACACCCTCAGAGAAAGGATTACACAGGGCATTGCACCCAGGTGGTAGGAATCTTGGAGGCATCTCAGAATGCTGCCTACCATAGTCTGTGAGTGCATGCACACTCTCACCCTACCCCTAAAACCACTGATGTACCATAATTAAGGAATCAGGCTTCAGGTGACTGGTAGAAGACAGACTAGCTGCTCACAAGGCTCCAAGTAGGACTACTAGACTATGGGACCCAAAGACACCCAGCCCTGCAAAGCTGATGAAATGCAAAAGAAAACTGAGTAGTCTGGATCTTTGTAAGGTATCTTCAGAAATTTTACCAATTGAATAGCAAACCAAAGAAGATGCCACAACTCTTGTTCTGTCCAAAGTTCTTTAGGTACAAAAAGGCATCCAAATGATCTAAGAGGAAAATTTTTGCAATCTGTGGGCAGGGAAAAACAAGTTGTACATGTTTATCAACACCATCTGACTTGCATTTATTCATAGTATATTTCTCAAAAGCTCAAAACTTAAATTGCTTTAGAAATTAATTTATACATAAAATAAATATTTACTTATCAAATATAGTCTAATCTCCAGGTGTTTGTAAAACATTCAATAACAGTTGTCTGTGCTGCTAAATAATTATTTCTAATGAAATACATGGGGTTTTTTTTTTCAGTTAGGGTTTGCTGAGGCCACAAAAGTATGATTGTAGCCTGTGTCTTCATGATTAAATTGTCTCTAACCACTGTATTATTCTAACTTAGGTTTACATTTTCTTGCCAAGAAATTAAATCATTGTAGCCCACACAAGTGTGACTATGTAACTATAATCATAACATCCAAATACTCTGATTATAGGGAGTAGTTCTTTTTTCTTTTTTTACTTCTTGTTTTTCTTAGAACTGTGTATGTGTGTTGATTTTTTTATACACACTCACACATTCTGTTCTTCTAATAAAGCAGATCATTATTTGCTGCTTCTTTTGTACTAACAAGAATCTAGGGTAGCTACCCCTATTTTAATTTAAAAGTAATGCCCTATGAGTTATCCTGCCTGAAACTTTAATCCGTAGTAACACAACCTCAGTTTGGTGCTGTTATTTACTCTGGTTCTTTTAAAATCCTCATGGAACTCTTAAAATATATACATGTTATTATATTTTTCTGAAGCAAGTGTATCACCATTAAACATTGTCCCTTGAAAAACGGAGACGTGGAAGTAAAAGGTGGACTCCTTGCTCGATGTCACCCCTTTGAGTCATGGGTTTGAGAAGGAAACATTTTGCCCAATGATAAGAGTCTCGCTTCTCACTGGAAGTACTTTCTCCTTTCATTGTAAGGTATTTGTCAGAACAAATGAATGAAAGGTGTCTGAATTCTCTCAGCTACTAAGGACTTAAAGGCATCATAATTAGAGAATAAAATAAAATAAAATAAAATAAAATAAAATAAAATAAAATAAATCTTCATATTTGAGATAAGTGTATAGAGTACCCACAGATCATAGCCTCCGCAGTGAAGATGTTCAGCGACAACACTGCTTTTCTAGTTATCTTGGGCTTTCTACAGCCCAAGGAATACAAAGGAATGCCCAAAATAATGTGTTATACAAAGGAATGCCCAAAATAATGTGTGGGGGAGAAAGCCAGCTTTATTGTATATATACATATGCACATGTGTAATCTTGTACATGCACACACATGTCTTTTCTTAGTATGAAAGCAGAGAAATGCTTGCTTTTCCGCACCTAGAAGCATGCGGGCTGATTGCTTGTTGAAAGTAAATGCACTCATTTGAAAGCCCCTGAGATGTTCAGCACGATCTGATCCCCCTTTGGAAGAGCAGTGGTGCCAGGGAGCAAAGACGCAGCCACACGAGGCTTCACGCTCTAGTCCAGAAGCTCCCAAGCGGAGGAAGCCCTCGTGCAAACAAGCAGCATAGTGAAGGTTCCTGAGGGTGGCCTGGGGAGAGCTGAGGCCGCTCAGAGGAAACCTGCGGAAATACAAGCAGTCACTGCATAGAACGGTGGGATTTTCTTCTCAGAGACTTTCACTTGTTTCATTACAAAATTGGTTTACATTTAAAAATATTTCTATTTTACTTCACTGAGTTATTATAACTAGTAATTTTAATGGAAAGGAATTTTTAGGAATATTCTCAAAATTCTCTAAACCATCAGCCTCTGTTAAGAGTAGCAAAGGTAGACTCTGTCTTCTCACATTTTGAGTATCAAGTCTGTCACCTTCTATGAACGAGATGGAAGTGCATGCACTCAGTGTTTACTTTGAATCAAAACCAAGTCAAATCAAAATCAAAATCAAAACCAAGATTGTGGATCCCAAAATGTTTTTGATGTTATGAGATCATCTTGTCTAACCCCTCATTTGGCATTTGTTGGGATTTGTTCCAAATGTACGTCCTTCTCCAAAATGTGTACATTGAACTGGAATACCCAATGGGGTGGTTTTTGGAGGTATTAGGTCTTGCAGGAAAGCTCATTCATGGAGCTTGTAGGAATAGGATCAATGCCCTTGTTAAAGAGGCCCCATGGAGCTCCCTCTCCTCTTCTGCTAGGTGAGCACACAAGGAGAGGTCTGAGACCCAGAAGAAGACCTTCTCTTGACCACACTGGCACCATGATCTTGGACTTTCAGTATCCAGAATTGTGGGAAACAAATTTCTATCCTTTTGGTGCCACCCGGTTTGTGGAATTTTGTTACAGCCTAGAATGGACATGTTCCAAGTGTTCAAAGGTTTGCAGAGGGTTAGACAGTGACTAAGAAGGTGTCCTTGGGTCTGAGTCCCCCCACCAAGCCCTCCTGAGACTCACAGCCTTCTCCAAATCCCATGGAAGGTGATTAAAACTCCTTTATGATCAAAGGCCTGTGTCCACATGAAAATGCTGTGCAGGTGAAGAAACTTACTGTAAGAGAAATAAGATTCTTTAAAAAATGCGGTTGATACACATGTAGACATAGACAGTAACTTAGAGTTGCTACACTGGCTAGTTTTGTAATAGGAAATGACATTTCCAGGTGTATGTGATGACAAGTAAAATTGGACTTGATGCACATTTTGTGCTTATGAAGCATTTACCTATAAATACCTGGTAGTTACAGTAAGTCCCAAATACTTGAGTATTTATGAATGCCATAAAAAAACTGGAATTTTAATGTGGGCAGGTACAAGTAATTACAACTGTTTTGAATATCACTTCTAAATCAGCAAGGTAACCACCACTTATAAGAAATACACTTGTCTTTCTGCAACCATATAGTTTTAATAACTTTATTGCAGTATGATTAGCATGTAATAAACTACACATGTTTAAGTATAAAATTAGATAGGTTTTGACCAATGTGTGTTTCCAGGAAACCATTGGCACAATCAAGAAAAAGGACATGTCACCAACCCAGAAGATTCCTCATTCGTTTTGTCACCTCTTCCTCGTAAACATCTGTGTCTTACCCTTGGAGAAACTTAACTGCCTTCCGACCCTATATTCATTTTCATTTTCCATAATTGTATATGTGTTATTTCTTTTTTGTTGGCTTCTTTCTCTCAGCATAATTATTTTCAGATTCTTCTATGCTGTTGAACATATCAGCAGTACATTTCTTTTATTGCTGAATAGTATTCTGTTATTTTGATATAAGATGAATTACTTAGATACTCACCTGCTGACAGGGACTTTTTCCCAGTGTTTAGCTATTACAGGTAAAGCTGTTATGAACATTCATGTGCAAGTACATATTTGTATGGACATGCTTTCTTTTTGGGAAATATCAGGAGGGAACTGGCTTGTTCATATGATAAGTGTGTTCATAAGTCCTTAAGAAAATGTCAAATAGTTTTCAAAGGGACTGTGCAATTTTATAATACATCCCTACCAGCAGGGCATGAGGAAGAGTTCCGGTTGCTTTGCAAGCTCACCAGCATTTGCTATTGTCAAGGTTTGGTTTTGTTTTAGCCATTTTAATATGTAATAGGTGTGTGGTGATTTACTCGTGGTTTTAATTTACTTTGTCTAAAAAAGTTATCTTATTATCTTAGCATGTTTATTTTTTGCCATCTGTATATCTTCTTTGATGAAATGTGTATTTATAACACTTGGAAGTGAATTGTTGAATTTTACTTTTTCAAATATAATGAATATGAGTCTTTTACTAGATATGTGATTTGCAAATATTCTTTCCTAGTGTGGTGCTTGATTTGATTTGATTAATGATGTCTCTCAAAGAGCAGAACTTCCCAATTTTGATCAATTCAATTTATTTCTATTCTTTTCTTTTATGAATGATACTTTTGGCATCATATCTAGAAAATGTTGGCTTAACGTAAGGTCACAGAGACGTTCTCCTGTTTTCTTCTGTAAGGTTAGTGGTATTAGGTATTGGTGTATGACCCATTGGAATGTGCTATCATTGATGAAGCAAGTTATTGATCAAAGTTATTGCATATGGCTATCCAGTTGTTCCATCACCATTTGCTGAAAAGACTTTACTTTCTTCACTGTATTGGCTTTGTACCTTTATCTAAAACAAATAAACCATATATGTACAGGTCTATTTCAGGGCTTCCCATTCCATTCCTTTGCTTAATTTTTATATCTTGATGCTAATATCACAGTGTCTTGATTTATTTTTTTGAAAGGGAAAATCAAAAGCAAAGCTGGGGGCCTCACTTAACAATTGAAATTTGTTCACCAAATTTATGCAGATTCCCCTAGAATGGGCTTGTTTGTGAATTGATCAACATGATTTATCCATTCATTCACAAAAATAAGTGTTATTGTACTTAAGATTGGTAATGGGAAATAAATATGACAAAGTTCTTGCTCTTGACAAACTTGCAGCCTATTAGTAGAGGCAATCTAAACTAGATAATTAAGCTTGAGTAAAATGCAGGCTTTGACTACATGAAACAGGCCTGCGTTGAGGGTGGCTGGAATAGAAATTAAACAATTCAGGTGGGGAGGGGCGAAGGAACACAAGAAGCCCCATCTGTAGGACTTGACTGAGAAGTAAGGGTGAAGCATCAGGGTGCCTCCTGGGTTTCAGGATGAAACGTTTAAATGGATGGTCTTTTCACTGTTGGCTGAGACAGAGACTACCCAGGGAACAAATCTGGAGAATTGTTTGAAATTGCTTTAGTAACCATTTTTTTAATTTGTTTTCCTTGACTATTTATTTTTTTGTCCTTACAAGTTTTAGTTTTTTAAACTTTACTTCAGCCTAATTGAGATATAATTGGCACACACATTTTGTAAGTTTAAGGTGCATCATGTGCTGATTTGATACATTTAATAAATTGCCATAATTGCCACCATAGTGGTAGCTGACACCTCTAGCTGATCACATAATTCCCATTTCTTTTTGGGGTGACAGCATTTAATATTTACTCTCTTAGCAACATTTGAATATACTTTATGATACAGTTATGTGAGGTATTATCACCATTTTGTACATTAGATCCCCACGCTTATTAATCTTATACCTGGAACTTCATACCCACCACTCTGCTTTCTGTTTGTCTGAGTCTGTCTTTTTTTAAAACTATAGTTGGCATACAATAGTATATTAGTTTCAGGTGTTTATCTTTTTTATATTCCACATACAAGTGATATCATACAGGACTTGTCTTTTTCTGTCTGACTTACTTCACTTAGCACAATGCTTTCAAGATCTGTCCAAGTTGTCACAAATGGCAGGATTTCCTTGTTTCTCATTACTGAATAATACTTCATTGTGTGTATATGTTTTATATATTTAACTGTATATATACATGGCCTAGTAGAAGTAACACCTGCTTGAGTGTGTTTGGTAGGTTGATGATATGGATGTAATAATTTATAGTTTTAATTTGAGCATTTCACCTAAAATGTCATACGGGTCACCAGTGCTTGAGTGTGATATTGTTTTGTTACAGAATTACATGCTTATGACTTTGTAATAAAAGATTTTTGTAATAAAGAAGAGGTGTTGTTTCAGACCCTGTATATTATACATGTCACATCTTCTTTATTCTTTCATCCATTGTTGGACACTAGGTTGTTTCCATATCTTATCCATTATGAGCAATGCAGAAATGAATATGGGAGTGCATATATCTCTATGAGGTCCTGATTTCATGTATATCCAGATGTGGGATTCATGTCAGTAACTGCTCTACTTAATATTTGCCACCAGAATATTAAGAATCCTGTGTGGCAAGTTATAGTAATTAGCTCCTGAAACTACTTTGAAAATAACTTCTTTCTGTAACATTAAATGTCATGCTGTTCAAGTTCCATTCAAATGTGAGGACTAAGAGCAACAGTTCAAAAGTAAATTGTAGCAAACAGAGGGTGTTAAGTCATGTAATTACTCACTATTGACTTGAATCACTTCATAATTTTAGTCATTAATATAAAACCGATTGGTCATGTCATTTCTCAGCACTTCATAATGGTATTTTAAGTAAATGCATCCTATGAAACCTCAAAAAGCAGTTGAAAATGGAAAGCCCTGTGTCTCGTGTTAACAGCTGTGCTGTGAGGAACTAATGAAGAAAAGAACAGATTTCGTTATCAGAGGTTTAGGTCTAATGAGCTTGAATCGACCTTCTTCATCCTTGAGCTACGCCCACCTCTGGTACGCGTGCCCCCTGCCCTGCTGGGCGTGTCACCAGCACACAGAGGCCAACTCAGGCACAGGAGCTAGCTTTACAATATATCCGTCCCTCATGTATTTCACAAAATTTCACCTCCATAGAGAAGATGAAATTTTTAGTGTGAGGAAGCTGAGAACTGTTGGATATATCTTCCGTCTTTGTTTATGAAGATGTGAGATAATACGATTTTGTAAGTGATGTTGAACTTAATAATACTTGCATTTTTTAAGCAGGGGTCCATGAACATCGAGTGCTTTAAGTCCATTTCAGCAAGGAGCCCTGGGCGCTGGCCCAGGCAGGCTGGCACAGAGTCATGAAGGGCGGGACGGTGGCATATGGCATTTCCATCTGGGGGTGGCAGTGCTGCCACACTGCGGGCCTGAGGGCTCCCAGACAAGGTGTGCTGCATTCCTGTCATGCGGCTCCCATTCAGTGGAAGTGAGGGAACTCACATGTGTTCCATCTAGTTTCTCACATGATCAGGTTTATGGCCTCAGTGGGGGCTATTTTTTCATTCAGGAGGCAGCATCCGAAAGATGCCATAATAAAAGATGCCATAAACAGAGGGAGAGGCAGCCATCCGTCTTGCAGTGGGTGTTGCTGTGGAGACAGGCAGCGCCTGTGGGCCGGGGAAGGCCAGGGGAGAGGGCCTGACATTAGAGGAGCAAGGAAAACCCCTTCACACACTTTCTGTCAAAAGCCCATGGTGTCGCCAACATGGAGAACTCTGGGGTATGGTGCCTTGCGAAAAGAATAAAACAGATTGATTGTGAATAAGGAAACCTAGTTAGAATAATCAGAATAGTGACAAAACTTTGATTTTAATAGACTTCCAGGTAAAACTGGTGGTGTGGACACACATGGCTACTTTCTCTCTTATTGGACATTCACTGATAAAACATTGAAGGGACTTTTTTTTTTCAAGCCAGAAACCCACAAAGACAACTTTTTCTGTGACTACCTGACAGGGGTGAATTGATGGCATGCTCATAGAAACTAAACAACCACCCCCAAAACAGATGAGCCCTTGGATCGGAAGGGAACTGTATAAGAAACAGAAATCAGTCATGCTCTGGGTGTGGACAGTGTGCACCTTGTGCTAAGGGTGAACACTGGATTTAGACCTAGCCAGAGGTGTAGCTTAACTGTAGTAAGACAGCCAGAGATGCGAAGACTCTGTCAACGATGAAGACATACCGAGCAGGGGAGGAAGTTAAGAGCTAAATCCCCATTTTCCACAGTGCAGGGGGAATGGGCAGTGCCTGAGGGCAAATTCTCCTTGTTATGCTCTGGACAAATATCTAGATGTCTACCAACGATTGATGGGGGACGGATGGAACAGTTCTCTTTTTAATAATACAGCCTAGAGAGCTATTTAACTCTTACTTTATATGTATGTTTTACACCAATAAAAATCATTTAGAACTATGGCCGTAACTGAGTGCATTGTGTGTTGTGGGTTTTCCTCCCGACGAAGCCTCCTTTGTTGTGAAAAGGGGGTGATTGTGACGTTGTGCTCTGTCCAAAGATGAACCCAGGGACCCTGGTATTTGGCCCTATTTCTAGAGACATAATGTTCAAAATTATTGCCAAATAAATATTTTAGTGATTCTGATGGATCTTCATAACTATAGCCTTAAATTCCAACCCCCGACAGACACTGTGTCCCATTTGCCAGATCTTCAAATCTTTCTCTTCAGCTCCCAGGACCCTCCGACCCGTGCACAAGGGAGACACCTGGTAGTGAGGGAAGGGATGGGAAACTGACAAATGTCACTGAGCCATTAACCAGGGAAATCTTGTGAAAACATCTTATCTATGACAAGTTATTACATACTGTGTTATCATTCAGATACCTACCAGTCTAACACTTTGAACCTTTGATTCCAAAGTTTCAAACACTCATTAATCACAAACTGAACATACTGTGGTCCAAAAAACAAGTAATAGTCCCACCATTTTCACTTTAGTCTTTCAAAGAAGACAGCTAAATTTAACATCAGAATATTCAGCATTTTGGGTTACTTATTAAGTGAAAGAAATATGATTTTTATGGGAATCATGATTTTTATTCACAGACAATTACATCTAGTGTCTCATTTTCATTGTTGACACAAGAGAAATTGTGCAGATCCTTTTTTTCTCTGAATCAATTTTTTATTTTTATCTATTTATTTTAATCTTTTTATTGTTTTTCAAGTACAGTTGTCTCCACTCCCCCCCTCCACTCCCACCTGCCCCATCCATCCCACCTTCCACCCTCTATCCTACCCCATTTTGTCTTTCCTTTATACATGTTCCTCAATGATTTTACCCCCTTTGCCCCCGTTACCCCCTCTCCACTCCCTTCTGGTTACTGTCAGTTTGTTCTTTATTTCAATGTCTCTGGTTGTATTTTGCTTGCTTGCTCATTTTGTTGATTAGGTTCCACTTATAGGTGAGATCATATGGGGTATGTGTCTTTCACTTCCTGGCTTATTTCACTTAGCATAATGTTCTCCAGTTCCATCCATGCTATCCTGAAGAGTAGGAGCTACTTCTTTCTTTCCACTGCATAGTATTCCATTATGTAAATGTACCATGGTTTCTTGATCCACTCATTTACAGATGGGCATTTATCCTTTTGGAGTTGACTTGAACACTGAATATTCTCCTAAATACCCACTTTAACAAAAATGTGTTTTAAACCTTGTAGAGTAGCTAATGGGTGTCTTATGACCTGAGGTTTTAGACAGCCCTGTCTTTCACTGAAAGAACAGAACCCTGACTCTATGTATGCTGTATAATGAACACACACGATGCCTTTTTTCTCCCAGGAGTACCAGCCTTGTAATACCAACTCATGCCCTGAGCTGAAGAAGACCACGCCCTGGACGCCCTGGACGCCTGTCAACATCTCTGACAATGGAGGCCACTATGAGCAGCGATTTAGATACACATGCAAAGCCCGACTGCCTGACCCAAATTTGCTGGAAGTAGGAAGACAGAGAATCGAAATGCGGTATTGCTCTAGTGATGGAACCAGCGGTTGCTCCACGGATGGTGAGTGGGGACTCCTTGGGGGCTGACCCACGTCCATGGACTGGCTTATGATCTGTTCTCTAAGTTCACAGAAGAGAGAGGGGGATTTTTCCTTTTGACAACTTTTAGTTTAGCAAGCTTTCTAACAATGATACCTTTAGAGCAGAACTGGCTTTGTAGCAAATTGATTGGAAACTCTTACTATAAACATTTACTAGTAGCTACATATTGAGATTGTCTTGTGAAGTCAACCCTGAAAATAACACAATATTTATAGCAGGTCCAAAATAGTTTGTGGGAGATTTATTTAGTATCAGAAAATATTATGGAAGGGTGACTGTGACCTTCTGTAGTTCTTTTGGCACTAAATTTTGCAATAAGTTTTTCTTTTATCTCAAAACTGGACAAAACAGAATTGCATCTCTGTGTTTATATATATATATATATAAAAGGATTTTTAAGAGTATAGCATATGAGAAGCCTTCAATAGTCTTTAAAATTGCTTTGCTCCTTGTACGTGTATAAATAAATCCCTTTAGTGTCATATTAATAGTGTGGGGTGAGCTCTAGGTTAGACCAGAAAGTTCCTCCTCTGCCTGGGCATTTCAGCATCCTTCTTCATGTCTTCTGTCACTCTCATCTCATGTAACAAAATCTGACCAATTCTAAGAAGAAACAAGTGCTCTCACATAGGGGTCTTCTTAGCAGTAACAGTAATATCTTTCTCTAGACCACGTCCCAACATTTCTCAGCACTCCTGTGTTTATAATTCTACCTTATTCTCCCACCACGAATGTGACAGAGAAAGCACAGTCACCTTCAACACCATTTTTAGAGAAGGAGTGTTAGACCTGAGGGAGTTGCCTTGAGGAACCAGAGAGCTGGTGAGTCTCCGTGATGGACTGATGCGGGCAGAATAAATTCACGGAGGTGCCATAAGTCTCCTTCTGCACTGCCAGGGGGAAGCTCTTAAACAGAATGGCTATGAGTAAGGGCCACCAGCTGCACACATGTCACAGAACCCCATGCCTCCGTCCGGGAGCTGAACACCCAGGGCAGCGCAGAGCCGCCAGCCTGGATGCCTGCAGGACCAACTGTTGCCATCAGCAGCCACTCCTGGTCATACTGATTTTGCTGACCTTAACTGTCTGCTAAGTTAATGACATGGACTCTCTCCTCCCCCCAAACCATCCTGTTTAATAAGTTGTTTAGCAACTAACAAGCTTATGTTTCTTGGAGGGGAAAAGAAGTATCCTTTAGTGAAGAATTTTATGTAGATAAGGCTACAATTTAAAAATAAAAACACTGTTCACTTCCATATTTCAGAGCTGGCTGTGAACTATCTTATTTTTTATGATATCAAAGTAAAAAAAAATAGAAAATGAGCAAAAGTGTTTCTCTGTACATTAACTTTCTTTTCTTTTCTGAGAATAGATTTTGTATTTTCTTCATTTTCAGACAAATACAAAACCAAAGCTAATAATTGTTTTAAATGTTAGTAACATAAACTAAGGAAAAGTTTAATACACTATAATAAAATATGTTCTGTATTTTCTCCAAAAGTATATCATGGGCATGGCTTAAAAAAGACTTCATCTTTCTTGTGTCTTAATGGTTTCAAGCTCTAAGGACCATCCACACATTTTTGGTATCAATATCTTGAAAATACAAAATTGGACTTATTTGCTTCTAACCACACAAGATGCAGTTTAATTGTAAATAGTTGTTCTTTATGGATTAACCACAAAGTACTGGTTCATCACAGAAAGATATTTCTAGTCCATTTTCTCTACAGAGCATCCTGCCTAGGTTTCTGGGCCAGTTTTGAAATAAACAACTATTTGACAGTGGTTTGAACTGTTGGCAGATTTGCCTTCTGCACCTAACCAGAACTTTGGTGCAGAATTTGAGACTCTTTGTTGTCGTTATAACCTGTGTCACTCTGCCTACGTTGGAGAAAATCATTGAATGTTTTTTTAACATTACAAGTGGCTGGCATTTTTATTAAGATGAACAGGAATTTTGACTGCGGCTAATTACGTGACATCAGTGCAAAGTGCTCTGAGCAGACCTGACACACAGTCAGTATTCAGATCTGTCTCTGCCAAGATGACTCCCCACCCCCAAACCCCAGCCCCCGCTGCTGCTGCTTCTACTCCTGCACTTGTTCCTAGGCAGCCCTGTCTTGCTAGTAAGTGTGCTCTGAACTTCATGGGAGCATTTGCCATACAACAGGGTCGTTCAGGGGTGTGCTCCATGCTGGGTCGTGAGCTCAGGCCCACTGCTGGGTTCCGGAGCAGCCACGTGTCTCCATGGCCTTTGATTCAGAAGCAAGAACTCTATGCCTTTCACCAGCCTTCCTTCACCTTGGAAAGGTGAGCAGGTGAAGGGCTGTTCAGAGAGTTAATATCAGTTTTAAAAAATGTCTGAATTATCCTCTGTTTTTCCAGACTGTCTTCTCAAAGATGAGTCTAAGGCCAGGTTATTGTAGAATTCCCAAGGGAAGCGAGAACGTTGTGTCTTCTTTGTAAAAGTTTTCCAGAAAAATAAGTGAGCTATAACCTATAACCTCTGTGAGGACTTGGCCACATTCAAAAAGTGAGTTCTTACTTGCACCCTTATTTAATAGCAGGCACAGAGAAAGACACTTGAGTTATAGGAGGTTAATTATTCAACTACTTCCTTTTAATTTTGGGGTTTGAAGTGTAAAAAGTGTTTGACAGAATTTGAGGGTGTAGCTACAGAAGTAAAGCAGGCAGTGATGCAAAATGAAAGTTAGTTTAGACCCTGGTTACTTCGAGAACGAACACTGTAGCCTTTTCCTCGGCAGGCCTCTCTGGTGATTTCCTGCGTGCCGGGAGATACTCCGCTCACACCATCAACGGGGCTTGGTCAGCCTGGACGTCGTGGTCACAGTGCAGCCGAGACTGCAGCAGGGGCATTCGGAACCGGAAGCGTGTTTGCAACAACCCTGAGCCCAAGTATGGGGGCATGCCCTGCCTGGGCCCGTCCCTGGAATACCAGGAATGCAACATTTTGCCCTGCCCAGGTAAGTGGATTGAGGTATCTTGAAAAGATCTGGAAAATCAAGCACCTTGGAAGACTTTCTGATCTAGGGAGGCTCAACCAGTTTCCCTGGCTTTGTGTGTGTGTGTGTGAGAGAGAGAAGGAGAGAGAAAAGAAGGTGTATTTTGGAGATATTAAGGGTTCAGTTCTGAACCATTGCAATAAAGCAGGTCATGTGCATTTTGTGGTTTCTCGGTGCATATAAAAGTTATGTTTACATTATCCTATTATATTAGTCTACTAAATGAGTAATAATAGCATGATACCTAAAAAAATGCATTGTACATACTTCAATTAAAAAAACACTTCACTGCTCAAAAATGGTAACCATCATCTGAACTTTCAGCAAATTGTAATCTTGCTGTGGGAAGGTCTGGCCTTCAACTTGTGAGCCCAATAAAGTGAAGTGCAATTAAAATGAGGTATGCTGTATATACCCACAACATACACAAATATACAAATCACAGATTATATCTTCCAACTGCTTGGAAGTGGTATAAAAACAAATACAATCTAGACAGCATTATATTCCATTTATTTCTCCCAATTTAAAGACACTGAAACAGTCCCCTGAGAGCCTGTGAGGGTCATGGGCCCTAGGCACTGTGCCCCGTGGAGAAGTCAGCCCTACTGCCATGCTCAGGAGAGAGGAGTCCTGTCCTTGAAAGTGGAGGCCGCCCCCTCCAAGGCTCTGATGGGCCCAACCCTGTAGGAACTGACCTCTGTTCACCGCAGATACTTACTCCTGGGTGACAGTTATCAGCTGTGTCTCACCAGGGGCCTGTAATCTGTCCCTTGTGCCTTCAGTCAGCAGGGGTCCACTTCTCCTGAGCTAGGTCTCCCAACACATACTTGTCTCTCCTGCAAGCCAACAGCAGCTCTGTGTCTGGGTCTTCCTCCTGAGTTCTGGCTTTTCATTCCATGGAATTCCCAAGCTGGCAGAGAGTTAATAAAATGAGCTAAAAAAAAAAGCCCCCAAGGGCCTCTGTCTTCCTGGCAGGGTGCTGCCTGTTGACACAGCCCCACAGGCCCCTCTGTCTCGTCTGCATTCCTTCTACCACAGCTCTGGGTGGGGCCCTGTCACCTTCCTCCCTTCCTTCCACCTGACCTTCCCATGGTCAGAGGCTCTTGCACCCACTGCCTCGGGCCACCCCGGGTGCTGGTCTGCAGCTGCGTGTGCTGCCCTGAGGTGGGTCTGAGTGAGAGCTCCAGCAGGGCAGGGGCTGCTGTGAGGGCGTCACTCACTCCCGGCCGTGTCCTGGCTCCCCACACAGGGGCTGGGCACACACTCGAATACCTACTAGAAACTGCTGAAGGGAGGGAAAGCAGGCAGCCAGGTACTTGATCTGCATCTTTCACTCAGTTTACCAGCAAACATGTTTGGGTTGCCTACTGTGCACTATTCACAGGGTAAAGAAAGATGCAGTGATACTGTCCAGGTCAGAAGGAACCTGGTGTTCAGTGAGGAGGCATCCTGTGAATAATGCCACTCCAGATGGTCACCGGCTACTGGGGTGGTGAGAAGATACAGAGGTTATGTGAGCCAAGGACCCATGGAGCTGGGATCAGTTACCCCGAGCAGGCTGCTCCTGACCTCAATCTTGAGGGAGAGAGGGGAACTGGACAGACAAACAGGAATCAGAAATGGGGTGGAAGTTCATTCTAAACTGGAGGAACAGTGTTTTTAAAGGTACAGAAGCTTGAAAGTATCTTTTCAGTAGGTACAAGCAACTTGCTGAGTTCTTTGAACAAGAAACTGGCTTTTAGCAGTGCTCAGTAAACATTTGTTGGATGGGTAAATGGATTGATGGATGATGGAAAAATGATCAATGGACAGATGGATAGGTGATAGATGGATGGATGTTGGAAGAATGGATGATGGATGGATGGATGGGTGGGTGATGGATGAAAAGATGAATGCTTGGATGATAGATGGATGAGTGGATGAATGGATGATGGATGGATGGACAGTTGGATGAGTGAGGGATGATGAGTGGGTGAGTGATGAATGGATGGGTATATACATATGCACATTAAACTGCAAATACACAATTCCCAGCCTTGTAGCTGAGGCTCTCGGTAGTGTTCCTGCTCCTGCAGCTGCTCTGCTTTTTCTAGGATGTCTCTGCCAGGATTACTCCAGCCTCAAGTGACTCTTCCTTCCAACCATCCAGCTTTCCCAGCCAAGTGGTGCTGAGGGGCTGGGAAAGGTCACACAGCTAGGATTTTCCCACAGCCCCAGCACTGAGAGTGGAGCATCCCTCCCCTGGGGCCAAAGGGTGCCATGGGGCTCATGCTGTAAACTGAGCAGGGAGGGTGACATGGGAATGTCAGGATCCTTCCATGGACTCTCACCTTCCCAGGTTCCAGACATGAGTCCTGGTTGCTGTCAGCAGAAGGTATGGGTTCCCCCAGATGCTGACGCTGCCCTGACCTTGAGTGCGGGCTTGGGACCCCTCTCAGAGACAGCCATCAGCGTAATCAGGGGGCTGCTTCTATTTTAGTTGATTTGATGGTGAAGACAGTATCATGTGTATATAACCTTAATATCTTGAAATAGCTCTGTCCTCATTTTCTTTATGAAAGCCAAGATACTGTGGAGGGTTGGAAAAATATTCAGAGTGGCCCCTTTTACTTACCACTTGGGCAAGGGTAGGTTTAAGGGATTGAGTTGGACAAATATCAGTCCTCTCTCGCACCTCCTGGAAAATTCCTGAACAAGCGATAACAGGTAATGCATGAAGGGGGGTCAGAAGCACTCAGAGCTCTGGGTGCAGAGCTGCTCAGCCATGAGGAGGTCCAGTTACAGGGCTACTTTTTACCTTATTTCAGATACTCTCCTCCCTTTGAATTTACTCTTCTTAGGCCTGTTGGGTCCATAGTGTACACACACACACGGGCATTGTATTTTATTAAAAAACAAGCTTCCTCATTATGATTAAGTTTGAAAATAAATCTAAGCACACTAGTCGAATGTAAAATATCTTTTGAATTTGATCTCCAATTGTAATGTATATGATAAATTGCAATGAGGTATGAAAATTGAGGTCATGTTGAAATGACCATTTTTCAACTTCTTGTGGGTTGATCCATGTCGTACCCTCACCTGCATGATTTACCTGCAACAGTGAGAAATAGCTGGGTGTCTCTCCTGCACTCCTTTTCTTCAGACCATGTTTGATTCAGAGCTAAGGATTCCACACCTTGACTGACCAAGGTAGAAACTACAGGTGGTTCTCTTTACTAGGTAGCATTCATATTCAAATAGCATAGTTCATTTTGTCTTTTTATGAACACCATGAGTCAGTAAGCATGAGTGAGAAAGAAGAGAGTGAGTCTAACAGAGGGGCGGGCTCTTTGAATCAGTGCGTTTCCTACAGTGTTGTCAGCTGCAGGCACAGTCTGCACAGCAGGTTCGTGCTGCATGACTAGGACGTGGTATCTGTGAACAGCACCTCGCTGCACCCACCCGCCACCCAGCTCCTGGCAGCCACCATTCTACTCTCCGCTTCTACGAGTGTGGCATTTTATATTTCATACGTAAATGGAACCGTGCAGTATTTATCTGTCTTTTTTTGACTTATTTCACTCACATAATGTCCTCCACATTCATCCATGTTGTGGAATGTGACAGGACTTCCTTTGTTTTAATGGACTGCCCCATTGCACGTAACTACCACAATTTACTTACCCCTTCATCTGTCAATGGATTTTGCGTTGTTTCCACATTTTGGCTGTTGTGAAGAATGCTGCAATGAATCTGGAAGTTGAGATATCTTTCTGAGATCCTGATTTTAATACTTTTGGATATATACATAGGAGTGGGATTTCTGGATTATATGGTAGTTTTTTAATTTTTTAATTTTAATTTTAATTTTTTAGGGACCACCCTAAACTTGGTGCAGTGACTTGTTATTTAAAGTCACTGCACCAATTTACATTTGCACAAATAAGATACAGGTGTTCCAATTTCTCCACATCCTGGCCAACACTATCTTCCACTGTTATTCATTGTTGTGTTGTTGTTTTATAATAGCCATCCTAATAAGTATGAAGCAATGTCTCCCTGCATTTCCTTGCCTATTGATGTTGGGCATCATTTCCATATACCTACTGGCCACTGGTCTGCAGGTTCATTAGGCAATAGAAAGGCCCAGAATCTTCAGATCACATGATTGCTTCTAAGTCCGGTTCCAACTCCAAACTAGATGATGCATCAGACCCTCTTGAGCCCCAGATGGCCTTGTATATGTTCAGACATCTGAACTCTGTGACATCTGCTATTCTAAGGCACCGTGATTCATCTGTGCCTTAGTTTGGGGTGTGCATGCACACCTACTTCAAGCTTCAGCTTGGGTCACAGATAGAGAAAAACTGCCAGCAAGCAATCCCCCAGTGAGAACAGGCATGGCAGTGGGTGTCTAAAATGTTAAAGTTCTAGGCAAATCTACGCCTGCCTTTTTTTCTGTTATTACAACCAATGTCAGATATCTGATTCATTCCCTCTTATTTTTTGACATGCTTATTGCCTTTTGGGGAAAATGGTGAATTCTCCAAATGTGGGTAAACTATCAAATCACAAAATTCCCAGTTACATGTCAAATATTTCTTTGTTCTATTTTTACTCTTTGCAAATTAAAATGTCACCATATATATAATGTTGCTGCTCATGTGTCTCAAAAATATTTTTTTTACCTGTGCCCATATCTAAAGAGACATATTACTCCATAAAGATGTATTAAATCATAGTGGGTATGTACAAATACAGACTAGGTCATTCTGGCCAAAATAGCCTTGTGTCTTTAACAATTTTGGCATCCCCTTTCCTGGTCATTTCTGTTTTATTTTATGTAGAATATGGGGAAAATAAAACATGATGCTATCTACATATAGAAAAGTGAGTGTCTCATCATCTTTTTTATGTTGCTTGCTGTGCTTATGATTGATTTTTTGCTAACTGGAGTTGAATGACATCTTGACAAAGTCCTGGCTTTGCGCTGGGACTCAGTAAAACAGGGCAGGTCTGGCTGGCAAGAGAGAGGGTCAGCAAGCAGTTAGACACAGGGCAGATCATACCTGACACTGTCAGACAGAAGCGGGTGGGAGGTCTCAGTTTAACAATGTCAGCTAATGCGGGAGGGAGCACCGAGATCCAGGTGGGTCTGCTCACCCCATGCTCTCCCAGGAGGCCCGTCCACAGCCCAGGAGCCCAGCCTGGAGAAAACAGGAGAACTGCTCAGAGTCATGGAGAGCAATGGCAGCAGTTCATCAGGAAGCAGTTCTGCCTAATGTTCGAGTTACAGAACATCTTCCTTTCCAACCTGAGGTCTGGCTGCAGGTAGCAGGTCCTGTGTTTAGTCTGTCACATAAACACACTGTTGAGTCTGTGTGGTGTGGACTTGTCAGGTTGTTTGGTGCCTGAGTCTGCAGAGTGTCTCCACAGTCCCTCACAGGACCTGTCTCCTTTTCTTTATCCCTTTGTCCTGGAGCAAACTGTAACTCAATTAACAAGGAAAGCTGTGACTGGAACTACCTGTCCTTGGCTGTAAGTCTCCCCTGGCCAACTTGCTTGTGCAGTTACCAAAGGCAAGAAGCAGCTAGGGCTTCACATTAATCACAGCAGAATGTGGTTCATGGTCATTCCCAGGGACGGGGATTTTGTGTTACGCACACTGCGCTCCTCTGTCATCCTCATGCTTACGTGTTACGTTTGGAGATATTTCCTGAAGGAACAAATAATAGGAACTGAAAATGTGAAAGGAAGACTATGCAAAATAGGCCCCCTCACCGGAAGACCCCAAATACCCCACTGCGAGTGGTCAGTGGCTTCACAGACCTGTTCCTGCCACTCACAAGCTACCTGTAGCCTCATCAGATTGGTCAGATTTTGCATTTCAGAAGTAATGTGACTTTGTGTCCCTTCCCAGTGGATGGCGTGTGGTCTTGCTGGTCCCCTTGGTCAAAATGCTCGGCGACCTGTGGCGGTGGACACTACATGAGGACCCGCTCGTGCACAAACCCAGCCCCAGCCTACGGCGGAGACATTTGCCTGGGGCTGCACACGGAAGAGGCTCTCTGCAACACGCAGCCCTGCCCTGGTAAGCGGTGGGGCTTCAGGACAAACTTGCCTGTCCCCTTGATTCAGAAACGGTGAGATGGATCATGCCGCATCGCAGGTGCTGAAAGAGGGGAGCCACCAACCTCTCACTGTCACCCTTGCCGTACTTTCAGAACTAGTAGCAGAAGCTGGTGATAACAAAGTGTTTATAAAATGTTTAATCTGAGAATGAAATCTGAGATTCTGTTGTGGAAAACCAGGGTGGGAGCATGGAGATACCTTGCAAAGCTGCTTCCCAGGGCGGGCCTCAGGGGCATGGGGGTGGGGTCCGAGCGCTGAGAATGGCTGACGCGGGTGCCACCGAACCAGCTCCCGCAGCTCCTCGGCCAGGAATTAGCTCTGTTTTCTGACATTGGGGAGCCACCGGGAATGAAAACGAGGCCTAACTTTGACATTGAAACACGTTTACTTTTTTTTTAACTTGTTCCTGCAGGTCTTTCTAGAAGGTTCCATTTATATTGAAAAGTACCTAAAACCAAACTCTCATAGTCGTTCTGAAAACTGGCATTTGACAGATAGATGTTCAAGGGAAAATTGTACCATTTACATAGATCTTTCCTCTCATTGGATTAAGGGTCAAGTTTGAGTTCCAGATTTTCCCTGACCTGCAGAGATGATGCTGACATCTTGCATTTAAAGAGGAGGCAAAAAACAAACTACACAGAAATATATTTTTATGCTGATGAATACTTCATAAGTAATATTAAGAGTTCACTTGTGTAACCTCCTTACTTCAGATATGAATGTCTCTCTGTCACACATGTGTAGGCCTGGATGAATTTAACAAATCCTGGCAAATCTCCCACTTCAGGGTGAAGGGACCTGGTATAGCTCAACTTCGGCCTTAACCCACGACTTGTACCTTGGTTTTCACGAGCTTCCGTGGCGGTGACCATGGAATAAGACGAATTCCACCTTAAGTGTGCCCTGACGTGGGTAGATTGACCCTGCAGGACCGTTTTTCGTTTTCGCGGCAGAGCACTTGCCGCCCGGCGTTCCTCGGGAACACGGCACCTGGGCTTTCTCCTGAGCGCCGCTCTTCCTCCTGCCTGTGCGTGAGGCCTGGGGAGTTTCTCAGGGAAGCGTTTGAGGGCTGCTCTTTGCAGAGGAGCAGTTTTACCCTGGTGGAAACGATGTCTGTGTAGATGGTTTCTGTTCCCCACCACCAGTGGTCTGTGCACCGCTGGGTATCGTTGATTATCAGTTAATCAGTTCAGTTACTTTATAGCATGAAAATAATGTGGTTTTATCAAGTATATTTTAAGCATGTTATTTCAGGTCAACTATATACCAGTTCTTTTATTCCTGCTTGGGTGTATTGTATCCACTGGACTTCTAAGAAGATAGGAGTACATCTTATTTACATGCAGGCCCATGAAACCTAATATGAGGACTTGAATTCACATATGTAGCTGTAACCTGACCCTGCTTTCAAGTTGGCTGATCTTAGTGGGCCTTGTTGCCTCCTTCCCACCCTTGGTCGCTGCAGAGATGTGGTCGGAGTGGTCAGACTGGTCTGAGTGTGACGTGTCTGGAGTCCAGGTCCGCGCCCGCCAGTGCGTCCTCCTGTTCCCCGTGGGCAGCCAGTGTTCGGGGAACACCACAGAGAGCCGGCCGTGCGTTTTTGATTCCAATTTCATCCCAGGTAAGGGCAGAATGTGCATAAAATCACTGCCCACATTCAAACAGAAAATGAGTCATCAAATGGAGTTTTACTGTTCTTTGAGGTCCCTTTGGTGAAACAGATAGATTCTATCAACTTGTGATTTCTGGGTGATTCAAGTGTAGATTTATAGATAAATGCCGATACAGACTGGCATTTAGGCTATGAGTTTTGAGATTTTTTTTAAAAAATTATAGATATTTTTTAAGCATAGTGTTGTCTTCTACAGTTTAGTGACTACAACACATGCAGAAGATTTTGCTCAAAAAATTAAAGTGGCATGTTCAGTTATATTAATGACGAAGTCAGATATTTTGGCAACGCTTGTGTGCATATGTTTGCACAAGAGAAGAAGGAAATAACATCCTCACTATGCAATTTTAATGTATTTGGGAAATGGGAATCCATTTAGAAAAGGTGACTGGCCTTCTTGCCATTGGCTTCTCCATGTGAAACTGGTGTTTAGTTTTTAGTGGCAGGTAGTCACCTGCCACATGCTCGCTGTAGGTGTGGTGTATACACTGACACAACATGTCACATATGCCCACTGTGTGGGTTAGCGCTGAGAAACAAACCGAAAGAGAGACCAACCTCTTACAAAGCAATACTAGGTAATATTTATTTCCCTCCATTTATAGAAGAGATAATGTTTTAGAGAAAAGTATTAGCCTCAGCCCTATAGGGCACTTCCATTGTGTATGATATAAAACTGCAATGTTTATTGTTGTTCTTTCCCTTTTTAATCATAGATATATTTTTAATTCTTGTTATCTAATGAGGAATCAGTACAGGAGAGAATAATGTTTCTGGCCTCCTGAAATTGTGTTTTACTGTCTGGGTGGGTTTCTCCTCACATTGGCAGCTCATATGTGGCATGGCAGAGCATGAATGGGCTCTGAATAGGGACTTTATTTGTTCTGGCCATTTCCTTGGAGCTCTGGTGGATTGGTGCCCTCTGCAGGGAATGGGACAACAGTGGCCTTGATGGAACAAAAGATCTGAGTCAGGAAGACCTCAGACAAACGCTGTGAGTTCCACGGCTGGCAGAACTATTGTAACAGAAAATCAGCACATTCTCTGGCCTTGTTTCCAAGCTGGTGCCCATGTCTCGGTGCCAGGGACCATTGCCTTTTCTCCCTGTGGTGATGACACTCACCCCTTCCCAGTCAAGATGATCCTGACCAACACAGCTCAGGTCGGTTAAATCGACACAGAAGCAAATATAACTTTTTAAAAAACAGGCTTTTGGAACTCTGAGTCACATAAAACTCAGAATCATCGGACATTTTGTAAAGAATCACTAATGTTACCTTTCTTCCCAATACCCTTTAGACATTGTGATTGGATTTTTGTTTTTCCAGAAGTATCTGTGGCAAGATCCAGTAGCGTAGAAGAGAAAAGGTGTGGAGGTAAGTTCTTCCTTTTAGCTACTTTCTCATTGATTTCTGATATTTTCTGCTGTTGGCCAAATGATGTTTCTGCTGTTGTTAAAAAAACAAAACAAAACCCAAAAGCAAAAGCACAGCAGGCTGGATCCCAAGCACCTTATGCTTTGAGACCAGAAACACTAAGAGTCAACGTTGGACATCTGGATTAGTGGTTCTCGAGTGGGGTCCCCAGACCAGCATCACCAGCATCACCCGGGGACTTGAGGGAAATACAGATTCCCAAGCGTCTGCCTGATCTACAGAATTAGAGCCTCTTTGAGTGGCACTTGGCACTCTGTGGTTGAACAAGCCCTTCAGATGATTTTGGTGAATGCTAAGCTTTATGAACCAGTGTGGTTGATATCTTGATACTATATAGATACTAAATATTGATGTTAGAGTTCCAACGAGCATTCGAACAATTTATTTATATTTATAATGCAAGTTCAATGCAGTCAGCCTCAGATCTCCAGGTTGCTGGAATGAAAAACTTGTGAGGGGGTATAATGTTCTACCCATATCTCTAGAGGTATGTTTCAAACTTCCCAGAACACTAAATGACAAAAATCAACATTCTGTGATTCAAGTGTATGATAAATTTGGACTTTACTATCTGTGTCTATTGTGTCTGGATGGGAGGAACTCACTGTCCATATATCCAGGCCCAGCCTCAGTCCTCCTTTGCTAATTGGAGCTAAAACCCACTCCAAGATGGTCATTGTCATATGTGTGGATTCATAGGCCCATGACCTATTAATAACCATTCCTACCGTAATCCATCCACCAGGGGAGTCCCAGACAACTCAACCCAAGGGGCTTTGGTCTCTGCTTATTCTCAGATGAAGTCTGGTGCTTCTAGGCATATTTTAGGAATGTACTTCCAATTATTAACTACACTTAATAGTAAGAGTTCACTATCTGTTATCGTACATCCTTTCTGTTTAGTCAGGCATGTGGTAATCAAGTCATTCCGTGATCTTTGCTGAGCACCCATGCTGTGCTAGTTTAATGAGGGGCCCGGGGGTTGTAATGAGGACGGAAAGAGCCAGCAGTCCTATCCTCAGGGACAGTGTCTGGTGCCTGACCTGAGTCAGGTCACTGAGTTCACAGACAGCAGTCACTAACTTGGGATCCACCTGCAAGATGAATGTCTGCCACTTTAAATGAAAATAACCACAGGAATCCATTAATATTTGAGATCAGTCCCTATGAGCCACACACTGCATTGAATGACAAGAAGAAACCTATTTGATCCTCACAAAGAGCATTTATGTAAGTGCCCAAGTCCACAATCCTTTATGTAAAAAAGAATTGGAGATAGATAAGGGTTTGGGAGTTGAACACTTTTCAGATTGTAGATGGGCCGTAAGGGGCATATACTATATATTACATGATGCCCCTGCAGGATCTGGGGGCCACACTAGGTAACCAATTCCTTTAAAGATGCTGCCGTGACATGTGGGTGGAGTGAATATGCTAATGATCCTCCTGGCGGTTCTGGTCAGTTGTAGCAAATGGGTCAGGTCAGATCATGCACTTTTCAGAGATTCTGGCTTTGGGATTTATGGAAAAGCATTGTCAGTCATGGGTGTTTATCTGTCTTTTGTAGGCAGTGATTGTGAGGGACAGAGAGAAGGGATGACACAGGCAGCCAGCAGTGGAGTCCAGGTTGGATCCAGGCAGTGGGATCCCAGTGTGAACTTGAAGCTCAGGGTGCCACAGGAAGAGGGTGGGGGAGGATTGTGTCTGGGGGGCTAGAGCCACAGCATCCCGGTCAGCGGACACTCTTAGACAACACCAGGGTCCTGGCTTGTCTGCTGACCTCAGAGGCAGCGAAGGCCCAGAGTGGGTGGTGTTTGTAGGGAGTGATCCTGTCCTGAGGGAAGCCACCAGCTGATGTCTCTGCAGAGTGAACAGGCCCTCCACATCTGCCACAAGTTCGAAATCCACTTTCCCTGGCCGGCCCTCCGAGGGTTAAGCAATGGGAGTCCTTCCAAGGCTTTGAGGTCCCAGGAAGACATAAGGCAAACCCCATTCCTATCCTAAAATGCTGCTGCTGTGTGTCTGAGCCAGCTGTGCCAGATAATAGCAAGGAATCAATCCTTGAGGTGCTATTGATTAATTCAGAGAAACTAATTACAATATTCAGAACTAATTTTTTGGATCTCTAGGCTGCTGACAGTGACACGCCAGGATAGCTGGGTAAGAGGTCAGATGGATTTGATTGTTGAGCTGATAGACAAAAACAATTTCCTAGCAAGGATGTTTTGGGAGATAATGTGGATGTCTTTTTGTAGTCTGCTGCAAAAAATCAATCACGTTTTGCACAGAAAATCAGGAAGTTGAACCAGCTAGGCAATTGGTCTCTACTCCAGCTTTAGTGACCAAAATAACAGTAATAAAAGCATATTCAAAGCAAAGAGTCACACTAAGCAAATTCAAATTAATAGGCATTATTTCCCTTATGCAAAAAATCTGAGCCTTTTGAAATTTTTCAACTTAGCTATTTTTAGTTGCATGAGACACAGGACTATATAATCCTCATAAAGATGTCAGTGGGCCAGCCTTCCCTGGAGGACACCTGGGGGAATGATGCATCTGACTAATGACAAAGCATCTGCATATGGAGAGAGTCATATATCTTCTGCATGTTATAATGAAATGTTTCCAGTGCAGCAGAGAGTAGTTATATTCATACCTGACAATGCCTGCGGGGAGTCTCAACCCTAAAGTATCAAGAGATAACAACACTCTGGTACCCGGAGCACAGCTTCAGTGTTAGAGTGAAACCTGCAGTGGTTGCTGCTGGAACATCCCCAGGTGCTTTATCCAACTGTTTAGTCCCTGTCTGGGAGCTGTCCAGGCCTAGTAGCTTCAGGCAAAATCAGGAAAAGCCAGAGATTTATGAAGTCCTTCACTTTGCTAAACTATTGACAAAATAATCAAAAAATGAAAGGCTGAGGTGAGTGCCTGGAGTGGATGATACCTGTGGAATGTTCTAGTAACACCCTCCTGGATCATCCGGCCCTTTGTGCTTAACACACTGGATGCCTGCAGTGGGAATACTATGTTGTTTGGAGTCTCAGTGTGAGTAGGAGCATGTTGGTTGTGTTCACAGTGCACCAAAGACACATCCTCAGCCCAAGGTCCATCCCCCTAGGAAAGAGGATCCCCCTCTCAGGGGCCTGGGTCCTCAGAATGCAGTGTCCGGGAACAGCAAAGGGGCACAGCTTAGAGGGAGAAGTCAGGGTTTAGGGACAGGTGAGAGACGTTCAGCATCTGCTGTGGATCGCAGGTAAGGTGAAGGCTGCTTGAAAAACCCTTGGTGAGGAACCCCAGTAGTAAAGGTACAAATGCCCCAGGACCTGGGTGTGGGGGGCAGACCTGCAGGTCTCCTCTCCTGAGAGCCCCAGGGCCCTCACTTTGCAGCTTTGCAGACTCACCTCTGCACTGGTTCCACTTGGGGCAGTGTGGACAGATTGGGGTGGGAGCAGGTTCAGCTTAGGGGCCAGTGCACCCATTAGTGGCCAATAGAGGGGACACCCTGAGGGAAAAAGCCAGGTCCTCGGGATGTGTCCTGTGAGGGGGAGACACATAAGGCCAGTAACCCGCAAACAGCTGGCTATCCACACAAGGCCAACACAGTAGTAAAAGTGAGATCATGTTCTGCGTTACCTGATATTCCCCAAGCCCACCTTCTTCAACTCTGCCCAGCATGGTCTTTAGTCCCAAGAGGCGTGAAACTCTAATTGCAAAGTGTCTTACAAACGCACCATGAATGTCTATTTTTTTTCCTGCTGTTGTTTCTCAGACATTAGGCAGGTTGTGCTTATGTTAGCTTGATGTCACGTGAGCCAGGGCTATATTAGGGTCATAAATCCATGCCTTTCCACTTTTTCAGTGCTTTGTACTCATAACTCCAGGAAAATAACTCAGAGTCTATCAAACAGGAAAAAGTGTAAAAAGAGAGTCATTTCATGACCACTAAAAGATCATATTTTATTCCCTTGACACAAATCCTTTTTTATTTGTACGGTCTCCACTTTCTTTATAAGATCTCCAAAATGTAGTGTATGTGAAAAAAAGTGGTACCCAGGATAATATTTATGTGTGTGTGCGTACACGCACAGAGCACAGAAGTGTGCAGAGAATTTTGGGACAAGCACACCAGAAACTGGCTATAGCAGTCCTCCAGGGAAGAAAAAGACGTTCTTCTTATATTCCCTTTTACACTTTTTATGTTATGTGTTCATATTCATAATAAAAAATATATTGAGAAACATAAGAATTATGTAAGTAGAACTCAGTTTTACATAAAATGAAATAATAAAGGAAAGGGGGAATAGCGTGGCTTGCAGGTGAGCAGTATTAGAAGCAGCAAACGCCTTCTCCCCTTGTGGGAGGGGCACAGCCACGTGCCCGTGGGGATGCCCAGGCTGTCCAGGAGCCTGGAGCACATGTTTCCTAGAAACCCCATAGACTGTAGAGCTGCTGCATTTGAAAGAGAAGAACATTCTTTAAGTTAAAAAAAGCTTCTGCTAGTATATTAATGTGATTTCCACAGGACTCATTACAATACATAAGAGCATTAACTTAAAATATACTCTGTTCACTTTGGAGAAGTGTCTCAGTGGCCATGCCATTTCAAGGGAAGGCACTGTGATTATTTTCAGATGGATACGGGGCTTTCCATGTTGTCTCTGTTCACTAAGGCCCTGCGCTGCTGTGTAGCATGTTACTTTCCAGTGTAGTAGCATCACTTTTGATGCTGTCTTCCCAGAGTTCAACATGTTCCACATGGTCGCTGTGGGGCTGAGCAGCTCCATCCTGGGCTGCCTTCTTACGCTCCTCGTCTACACCTACTGCCAGCGGTACCAGCAGCAATCCCACGATGCCACTGTCATCCACCCAATTGCGCCTGCCCCTCTCAACACCAGCATAACAAACCACATCAACAAACTGGACAAGTACGACTCAGTGGAGGCCATCAAGGTAAGGGACAGGCAGCAACCACAGCACCCAGAGGTACCAAGAAGGCAGGTGGACCCTGGGGCTCTTGACAGGGCACAATGGTTGTGGTGCAAGTGAGGGTGTAGGGCAAGGTAACGGACTCCACTCATGATGGACTGCCTTTTTAGCTTTGCTTTGCCTGTGAAAATGTATTCGGAGTCTCATATTCAGAATGTAGGTTAGAAATGAGACATGGTAACAGCAACAAATAAAATGCTGGGAAATACTAGGTTATTGGCCAGTGTCCAGCTCTGCCTCCACTGTGCCTTCTGCATCCAAAGGGAGGCCATGCCGAAGAGAAGAGATCCAGGCCAAGGGCACATAAATGCTGGGTGGTGGTAAAGAGGACCAGGATCGGGCAATAAGATATACAGGTCCATTTCAGGAGTCACCAGGATGGCAATCTGGGAAAAATTGTTGCAGTATTATAAAGACTATCCTCAAATAATTGTCAAGCACAGTGAAGCTTTGTGTGATGTAAAAGTGCAGTGTGACTGCTGTATTTGTTAAATTTCCCCAATGGGTGATTAACCTAGTGTTTGCCCCAGAAATTTGGAGTGAATGACCAGTCTCCTCCTCATTCCCTGGAAGAAGGGGTGGGAAGGGTATTGGCATTGGAGCTGGCAGACCTGGGTTCATGAGTCACTTACCAGCTGTAACTCACACTCACTGAGCCTACTGTTTTCTTCTCAATGAATTGAAAATGATGAAAATCAGTGGAGTAATTTATGAAATGCCTTGAACAGTTTATTCATCTTTAAATGAGTATAACAATACATATTCCTGATCACTATTGGAACCTTCCTGCCTAAAACTCAGCAATAAACTGGAAGATATAAAAATTGCTCACCTTATTCTAGTTATGAGGCAAATCTTCAGTAAGGCCAATGATGTTAGGAAGCAGGTAAGTGAAAAAACACATTTTCCAATAGTAGAGACTTAGGAGAGAACTCAAGTTCAACATAATCGCCTCCTCATTATATTCTCTTTCTAAAATACCACTGAAAGTTTTTATTTTTATGTGTTACAGGCATTTAATAAAAACAACCTGATCCTAGAGGAAAGAAACAAATACTTCAACCCGCATCTCACCGGGAAGACATATTCTAACGCCTACTTTACAGATCTCAATAATTATGATGAGTACTAATAGTTCTTATATTTTTGGCTTCTTGAAATTCCCCAGTTCCTCAAGGCCTGTGCTCCATGACTGCCCATGTTTCTAAGACTTCAGAGATGAAGTTTGGATACATTTCAAGTGCATTTCAAGCCACAAGTGTCCCATTGCTGCCAAAAATAGATGTCCTTAAAAGCAACAAAAATCTAAATATGACATTGTGAAAATCTGGTCTACAATACTTGGTCATATTGTTGAATGAGCCATGATGTGGAATTTCTTATTGTGCTCAGTCCATTTTTTTTTAACAAGTCACTTGTTTCCTTGAGGTTTTTAATAAATGTATCACCTGCATTGGAAGGAGACTTTAGAAATAAGAGCCTCTTCTTGCTCTGGAGCATAAATCTTCATGATGTTCTAATTCAAGAAAATAGTCACTTTTTATGAGAGAGCCCCCTGCATACACAGACACAGACATACACAAGGAGTGCTTAGGTCCACAGTACTGATAAAATGAAGAATATGAGTGTGGCCATACAGTGATCCCCCCATGAATCTCCCATCTTCCCCATCTGGGGAATACTGTGGAATTCTAGGAAGCAACTTGTGTGTTTTGACATGGAATGATTCGTGCTGGAGAAGCCCAGGCTGCAACCTGGTTTGCATCTGCAGAGCTGATTATATGGGGTCTGAGACACCCCATCCGTGGTCCTGGTACAGTTCCTGTGTTACCACTCTGGGAGGTAAGCGGAAAGCAGACAGGCACAGACACAGCGAAAGGGAGATTGTTCTGCAGGTTGCTGCGAAACCAGCCTTATTCTGACTTTTGGATTTCATGGCATTCCAGGGAGCTCCTGGCCATGCAGTTGGCCTGGATGCCCACCTGTCTGGTCCATTGTAACATCCTGAAGAGCCAGTCTGTAAAATAATGACTTGTGTAGCATTTGAATAGACCCGATACCTCCTCTCTCCTTGCGAAGAAAAAACCTTGAACACTAATGATGCCCCTGAAGACAGTATTGAAAGTACTAAAATATAATTGTAAGAAACTTTTTTTAAATTTCCCATGTTATGGAAAGTATTGAAAGAACTAACGTTGATTTTCCATCTCCCTGACTGAACTGACGTCTGGCGATCAGCCCCTACCAAGAGCATTAATGATGTGTGAAGCTTGCTTTCTGCTGTGCTTGGTCAGCTGCTCCCCCAGTGCCCAGGTGGCATTGCCGCCTCTGGGTCAGGTGAGGAGGAGATGTTGAGCTCTGGTGCCTTTTGGTTTTAACCCAGTGTTGCCTTCCCATCCACTCCCTCCCACGTCTTCCTGCACGGGGGCCACAGTGTTTCAACACGTAGCTTGAGAAATCGGGGTGCCCAGAAGTTAAGGTTTTTATTGATTGTCGTGTTTCTGAGCATTTCAGGGTATTATACAATTCATAGTGGCCCCCAGTAGGAAAAAAAAGGATAAATTATTCACCAACAGCTGATACGTGACATGACGGTTGGATAATTATTAAAAGTAGGAACAAGATTGAAAGAATTCATCTAATGCCAAGGGCATTATGATAAAGGCCTTGGGTGAACTCTGAAATGTGTTTTTTATTGATCAATGAACATTCAGATCTGTGAAAATATATAGTATGGGCTTTGGCAAACATGGACTTATTAGCGTATGTGTGTTTTTACCCTACCCCATTTAAAGAAATAGTTTCACAAAGTGTTGAGAAAATCCTGTGTTTAGCAATATTGAGTTTAAAATATCCTTATATCCCCAGATTTGCAAAAATGGCTCTACTGAAATTAGGATTTCAGTGGCAGGCGGGCTCTGGGAGGCCTGGTAGATCGCAGATGAGCGGTGTGTGGGGTCTTTGTGTAGGGGGTCCAGGTCGTGTTGCCTCACTCCTTGTGTGCTGCGTGGGATCACGCTGTCTGTGCCGAAAGTCTGCAGTGAAGCCAGCTGGTTTCCTGAGTTTAACTGGACGCTTCAACCCAGTTCATCACTTTCCTATAAGAAAAATATCCTTACTGTGTATCACGTTAGCTGTTTTTTTGAATCCCTTCCCCCAAATTTTTCTAAGCTTAGAAGTTTATTCTATTTCCCCAAGGAAAGAAGAAACTAGTATTTTTTTAAAAAAAGCACCACTGGACTTCATGGGAAGTGCTTTCTAAATTATATCAAGGCTGGTCTTTAATCAATCTCAGACGGTGACTGGGGAAAACAGCCTTCACCTACAACAGCATTTTTGTGTTGCCGATTAGATAAATCTTTGTAATTATCACTGCAAAGAAATCCCCTCATATTTGTCCTGTGACACTATTCAAAGGAAAATCATCCTGGTTTTTCTGGCTTCTCTCTGTTTCTCTCTATCCCTCTTAAATAACAGATTTCAGCTCGTTTAGAATAATTTCAGCTATATCCTAAGCATTTTAACCAGCTGCAGAGGAACTTTGTTGCCGTCACTATAGAGCTTATTGCTCAGGTGCCAATTCTTCGCCTGTGCACCCTCCTTCTTGTAGGAGCCCTTGCGTGTGGGTCTTCACAGGGGCCCTGCCACGTCTCCTGGGGCCTCCCTGCTACGGCAGCTCTTCCTTAGGCTGAGACACTTGGGATTCCTGCCAAAACCTTTGGAGACATTTTGTCACATTTTTCATTTCTGTGTGACTTTTTAATTTTTTCTTTCCCCTTCTTTTTTTCTTTTACTACAAGAAGCACAATTATAAATTCATACTTTACACTGTACCAGGCAATTTAATCCCACTAAAGGAACCTGTTGTCAACTGACATTAATCACAGGTTAATTTCTAGGGTTGTTTCTGGATACAGTTCAAGTTCGGCTGGTTTTCATTAGGAAACTACATTAGTCTCATTTAAATTCTTTGGAAGTGGTTCCCAGCACTGTTCCTTTCTCTAGCCTAAACTGGTGATCATCTGCCAGCCCAAAGTGCACCCATATTTTACAGGGAAGAGAAAGCTGCAAAATTTCTAAAATGGCTTCTGTATCCCCCTTTTTCAGAACTTACGTTACAGGTGCACGATACATACTTTTTGGAACATGTAGATCAAAGTTTTATTGAGTGTCCTGTGCTGCATTATCAAAACTTTGGTACATGTTACAGAAGCATCAGCAATGGAGACCTGTTCTCTTTTGAAAATATAGTTCCACTCTGCAAAGAGACTTAGAGCATCATCAAAACCAAATCAGAGATGATACAAAGTGTACTGTTCCTAGTGGAAGCTGTCTCACATAGTATTTTTGAAAGATCATATTAGATCATATTAGAAAGCAGCCAAGCTGCTTACCTATGACCAGAGCCAGAATCAATTCTCATTTAAGTAAACATGGTTTACCTTGTTGGCATGATGATGGTAACTAGTCAAGAACCAGAAAGGAGAAAAGTAGACGCAGACAACCACATTATGGCAATTTTCTAACTCACAATTTTATTGGGCAGAGAATAAAATTCATCCCACCACATGTAGTCGGAAATATGAGGCCAGCACTTCAAACAGGATCACGTTCTTCTCGCTTGTTGGCGGTGTAACTCCAGAGGTCTAAGTACTAGATGAACGGAAGCTCAAATGATTCACATGCTGGATAAATACAAGCTTGGAGCAAAATCTTGCTAAGAAGAGGGCATTGTGAGCCACCCTTTATATGTTCAAATAGTTTAATTTCCTCTGAAAATGCCAGTGCCTTGTTTAAAATGATTTATTATTTTGTCTGGATGTTATTGGTTCCAATTCAAAACAGGGGCTTGATTGGCTGTTCTTTGAAGAAAATCATTCTTTTATGCCTCTTTGAACTCAGGAATAGAAAATGACTAAGAAGCACATCATCTTCAGATGTGATTTGTACCCCGCACTGGGGTGTGGCACAGGAATAGGGGCCCAGGTGTGTTCAGAGTAAAGGTGTACCCAGCCTCACCTTCCAGAAACTGACATCACTTTCATCTTACATCCTCCTGCAAACACCTGAGCGTTTGCCCTGTGGCAGGAATGTCAGTGTGATGCCCATGGGAGTTACAGACTGTTGTCACTGTCCCTCGTCAGGCAAGTCCACAGCTGTAGGAAAGTCAGAGAGGCTGGTGACAGTGGCCACAGGTATGGTGAGAGGAAAGAGAACCACACAGAATATTGCCCACTGTTTTTTATCTTTATTTTTTTAAGTCAGTGTCAAAGCTGCTTCACAAGTTCATGAAGTTGTTTATTTAGGTTAAGAAAGTTAATGGTGTTTTCTCTGCTAAAGTTGATTGCTCTTCCTCTCTACCATGACTGTTGGCAAAATCACACTTGAACTTCCGCACTTTGGAAGAAAGCACAGTATGAACCTTTAACCTAAGCACCTACGTTCACCACCAAATACTGCATCATTGGCAAAGAAAGTGCAGGAACTTGGTGCAATGTAGGATTCTCCAGAGGTGTGTGACAAACCCTTTGTGTTATGTCACTTGATGTGACTTGAAAATGTTATGTTAAAAGCCTCATTCTATTCATTTGCTGTTGCTGTTTTGTGATACAAAATCTATTTGGGATTGTTTCTTTTTAAAAAGGGATATATATATTTGGTTGTCCTGTTGGAATGCTTGTGGATTGCTGACTATTTCCTCGCAGGGCCAGTGAGCATACCACGTTTTTCCAGTTCTTACATTCAGTGTGAAATACAAATTTCCAATGGTCTTCGCTTGCGTATTGTCCATCAATTCACTGGTCTTAAATGCGCACTTGAGAGCTGCCCAGGTCTATACCTAAGAAAGTTGTTTAATGACACCTGACAGATAACAGTATTTTCTAAAGCCGGCTGAAGACACCAATCACAGCAGCCCAGAGAGCTCATTGCCTGTTTCATTGGATCAGTTATGGGAGTTCAGAGAAGGAAGGGGTGGACAGAGGGGTTACCCAACTAATCAGCGGAAACCAGCTCACACCTCTCCCAGCCCGGACTCGGAGGAAAACAGACCTATTTACATGTAAAAATGAGCTATTGTTACAGAGGTGACAGTGCTGTGCTCGTTCACTGCTCTTGGTAAGTTGCCAATTCCTGTAACCCAAACTAATTCATGTTTTTTAAGACAATAAATTCATGAAGAATGGTCCTCCGCACTGCTAACGGCTCAGCAACCTTCCTTTCATAGCAACCCCCTCTTCACCTCTGTCTAGGAAACAATAAGAGAGCCCTGATTATGTACAGCTAAATTGTATTATATTTTTTGTACTTAGGTTTTATGTAAATAGTTTGTCTCATTCAATTGTATGTGAGCATTGAAATAAATCCTACCATTTAGGAAACAGTTTAGTGGCATTTTTCTTTGCATGGCGTCCAAGTCCCCTGTGTTCCGAGGTGTGCTAAGGAGCGATCACTACTCAGAGGAGAGCGTTTCAGCAAAGTGAGACTGGGTGACCTCCTGGGTAAATCCCATAATGTACTCTCGTCGGTTCTGCAGACCCTAAAGCCTTCCGAGTGCTGGCGAAGACAGGACCAACCAGCTTGCTGAGCCTGTGAGGTGGTAAAGAACCCTCAGAAATATTTCTATGGACAATAGCAAGTGTATGACATGGAGTGCCAGTCAGGTTTTTAATTTACCAGTAGTCAGTATCACATACTGGTGATCGTTAAGCTTTATTCTCTTTTTTTCTAGAATGAACCACTATCAGTCAGTATGGACCCCCAGCTAAAAAGATGCCCCAGGAAAACTATTGAGATCTATATTTCAGTGTTTTCTCTCTCTCCAATATATATATTTATATCTAACATACTAATTCATGTGTGTGTGTGTGTGTGTGTGTGTGTGTGTGTGTGTAATTGGCCAAAGAGCTGAAAACTGCCATTTAATAGAGAGGCTGAAAATTATAATAAAATAAAACTATATAAAAATATAAACTAGTGAAGCATGTTATAATAAATTGTTTAATCACCACTTAATGAAATATTTTTTAAATTCTTCGTTTGCCCAGATGACCCAAGCTATACTATTAAAAGAGTTCTCTTCTATTGGAAGCCTGGGTGTCCTTCAGCGCTAAAAGGCTCTCAGATGAATAATTTCCTGCAGCTTTGTGAGGAGGTCTATGACCCCCTCCTCCATTAAGCATGGGGATGATCCAGGAGATTATTAGCTCCAGCTGCGTATTAGTATTTTCTGGGGAGTTTTTAAGAAAACATCATCTAACCCACATTCCAGACCAATTCAGTTTGGGTTCTGAGTATTTGTATTCTATGAAATATTAAAATTAAAATATCCCTTGAAGAACCTACATTTGGCTGGTAGTTTAGAAAGTGAATGGAATAAATAAATGTACCACAATTTCCTTTCATATGGCTTTTTTTCTGAATATGTATTTACAATCATATATTCTAATATTTACACATTCTCACACATTGCTTATGTATCTAACTCCTTTTTATAAACTTCATATGTTCTTAAAAATAAAATTGAAATATGATTTAAAATATCTTTCTGGACCTGTTTGAAATATGTATTGTAAATCTCCATTTAAAGTGTCTCCATGTGCCCAGCTTTTGAAGAATAGCAGAAAAGATTGAGTGTATTGACTGAAGAATTGTGGATATTTAATGTAAAAAGAAATTGTCCTTAAAATAATATCTGAAACCTTATTATTTTTCTTGACTTTTACTTGGTTTATACTTGGTTTATTTCTTTAAAGTGGTTTGTTTATAAAATCAAACAGAAAATGATGTCTGAAATGGCTTTTCCCTCATCAATCAGCTTGGCAGGTGTTTTCCTTGGAAGCGTTTGAAGCTCTCACCTCACCCCTGTAATCACAGCCAGAACCAGAACTGAAAGCAACATGATGACGTTTGATGTACATTTGATAGTTCTCGGTGGTGCAGAGCTCTGAAGACTAGTGGCTAAAAGCGTGACAGAGGAAATAAAATTCACACAAAAAAATAACCCTTTGTAAAATGATTCCTCTTTCAAAACACAGAAACTAAGAATTCATCCCTAGTTTGAAAAACTATTAGTATTCTGAAAATGGAATTTAACATAGAACACAGAGAAAGCTTTGAATTATGCCTTTCATGAATGTGTGTGAGCTTGGTGATATCAGCCAGGTGTTTATGAACTCCTCTGCCTGAGGTCAATTGCTCATCACAGTGGGCGTTTCATGGGCCATCTTTCCTTAGGAAGGTAGGGGTAGTGAAGACCGCAGGACTTTAGGGCTGTGAAAATGCCTGTCCACACTTCTCTTACTCTTCAGTTTCCTCCGCTCTTGTGCCTCGGAATTGCTGTGTTACTTCTCTGGTTCTGGTTAAGTAGATACAGTTACAGGATGTCTTTGTGCGCTCTGCTTCTAAGACCATGAGCCCCCTGGTGGCCAGGGCTCACCCTTCCTTGAGAAATGGTTTAGTGGTGGCAGCAACATGGCACCTGGAAAATCCCTGTTGGAAAAGACAAATGGGCAGCTATGACCAGCCATTCAGAGAGAGAATTCACATGCACACAGTCACAGGTAAACACAACAGCTGGAAAGTCTCCTTCTGAATCTAGAAGGTGCTCCTGTTTGCTGATGGACAAGGGGAACACATACTTGCACAAAGAAACGTAACAGATGTAGGGGGTCCATCTGAATTTGGAGACGTTTTCCATGGACTTCCAGTCATTTCCACCTAATTCACTGTGACATGCATTTCAGCACAAACTCAGGATTGATCCCATGTTTAGAGCATCCGAAGCTTATATAATTTGGAGGAACTTTGAAAGAAAAGGAATATAAATTATTCACACTGTGAAGTCAAGTATGAAAATAGTCATATTTTGAAAATAAATCACTACAAACTTCAAATTTAAAAATATGATAAAAATAATAATAAAAAGTGCGATAAGAAAAATAATCACACAACCTTTGAAGAGGGGGAATGTGCTTTCTAACCCTGTGATTATCAGAACAGACATGTGTCCATTACAGGGAAACACTGAGTCAGGTTGTCAGATGCAAAACTGAGGGTTCAACAAACTATAAGCAAGTTACGATTTTCCATTATAGAGGTGCCAATGGGAAGGCAAACATTTAGGTTCTCTGGGGGGTGGGGGGGGCTCTACCCGCAGTGCTTCCCACCCCCAGCCACCATGGATGAGAATAAGTCTACCAAGACATGATCTGCTTGGGGAAGAAAAGTGGTCGATCTCAAAGGAGGAGAGCCAAGAGCCTTTTCCTCAAAGGACTTTTATTGGGTTCATTTTGCACAGGAATACAGGTAAAGCTCATTAAACATTGTCATGCAGTAAGGATCAAATAATAGATAACATATAAAGAACTCTGGGGGCCTATTTTGAGTTAGGGTCAGATATCTAAAGAGCTATAAAGCTTTGAGGAACAAACTCACTTCTTGCTTGGACCCTTATTTAATTGAGAGCATTCTAAACAAAGCAGGTTTCACAGGATTTTTACATATTAGGCCTGATCACCCTGGGGAACCTGCCCTTTCCAGCACAGAGCTACAGCCACCACCAGCATTGTTTCAGGCTTAAGTCAGGCAGGGGAAGTAAGGCAGCCAAGAGATTATGAGGCTTTGTGCAGAGAGAATGAAGACTCATGCTATGTCAAAGTTGAGGGTCCATCACCCCTTTTCCTATAGCCCCCAAGTCTTTCCTTGGGGCCTCCATGTGATCATGCCTGTCTTAGGTCGTTCCCCCTTGGGAAATCTTACCCATCATTGGCTAGCTGATTAAGCATTGGGGGCCAGTTATGGATGAAGTAAAAGGAGAAGAAGCGGTGCTCCTGCCAGGGAGATAATCTTTGTCTCCTTAGTGGCTTATGGTCCAAAGGTTGCCCATTCAGCTTTAGCCATGGGGGTGGGGGGGGGCGGTTACAGCTCCTAAAACCAGGCAGGGCGGTTTCCAACAGTTCTTGATTGTTTTATTCTGTGCAATACTGAGTAACCTGTTACAGAAAAGCCATTTCTTCTCCCCACATCACAGTGGAAGGATTTGCTCAAACAGGTAAGCATCTTCCAGCTCTTAGGAAAGAAGGAAGGTTTTCTTTACATCTAAGGTAATATTCTTACTATTATTATGTATTATTAACCAAAGAGTGTGAAATACTTTAACTTGTTCAAGAATTATGGGGAAAAAGTAGATATTCTGTGGTCAGTAATCAAGGTTGGTAATTGGTCTCTTTGAGAAAATCAGAAAAAAAAGTTTTTAGACAAGTCGTGTTGAGTGTTTTTGGTTGTTTCTAATCTATTTTTCTTTTGTTGAAAGGGATGATGATGAAAATCCCTAAGGGGTAAACAGAACTGAAACCCAACCCCTGCACTTTTCAGAAAACGGAGACCGAGGTCCTCATACCACTTGGGCTGCTCTACATTGTGAGAGGAAAAAGTGCCAATGCAAACGTATTTTATGACCAGGATCTATGTTTCCTCAGCTGATCTTTCAGCTGATGTTTTTTGCTACTTCATAGTTTCAACAGTTTTATAAAAAACAGTATTGGGGAAAGTTGTAAAATCTATCAACATTCAGATAGTGCGGGTGCTGGAATTTCCCACAAAGTGTTTTACTGAGTGGAGGCAGCAGGAGGTAAGAGGTGATATATAAAAAGTAAGGTGAGCTGGAATGCAAAGATGCAAGTTTCATTCACGGTAGGACTCTAAGACCACATGGTAGGATTTATTTGCACACACATTAATGCAAAGTAGCCTTTGCCAAATTCCAGTGTTTGAGAGAAGTGGAGGAAGAACATTTTGTGTGTGGAATAGTTAAAGTGGCTGATGTGGTGAAGGTGGGGCTGCTGGTACCACTCTATACCTCCTCATCAAACTCCTGCTTCTAGAAGAATCACTACCCTGGAGGATATTACTAGGGAATAGTACTCAATTCATAGGCTACGGCTCACAACTTGGTGGAAAATGAGAGTAAGCAGGAGGTGATGGGTACGCTGAGAGAAGGATAGGCTCCGCGGGCAGGGACTGGAGATTTTTTGTTAAGGATGGGTCTTCGCTTGGTCCTCTTGGCAGTCTTGGCAAGTGTCAAGTTGCTACACCTGAAGGTCATGATGTAGGAGTGATCTCTCACTCCTTAGAAAATAGCCAACTGTCTTGTTTGTCTTAAAACCATTCACTGTTAAGTTTGCAATTTAGTCAGGTTATTTTCTGGAACCTTTTCAGAAAACAAGTTTCAACAGTGTAATAAAATTGAAATGGGACCTAGGAAACAATAAACCCTATTGTTGAACTGTGTTGGAAGTTTTTTGGGCTTGTGAAGGTTGTCCTTTGTGAGACAATGAAATGCTACGCAACCCAGCTGGAAATGTCCTTTGAACATGTTTCTAGTACCCTGAGGAGTGACAGCTCACACACCTGGCCAAATTCAGTGCAGACAATGGAAAGACAAGAATTAAATGCTTGGAAACAATGGAGAGGCAGGGACTTGGGGGGAAATGCAGGCATGCCTTAATCCTGCATACACAGGACCATAATGGGGAGGGGCATTATTACAGAATTTTGACTGCCTGCAACACAAAGCCAGTTAACACATGTAACTCATGTGTTCTAATGGATTCATTAGAATATTGCCAATGTTTGACTTGTTTAAGAAGATGATTATATTTGCTATATTGCATTGGATTCTCCCTTTAATGATTAGATATTTTGAACAGGAAAACTATTTCTCTTTGAAAAGCTGGTCTGCATTGCTCTTCTATCATCTGAAGGTACCATGACCATTTTATACTGAGGCCCCTATTCCTATGCTGCCTTTTCTGCACGTGGGAATGCAATACTTAAGCTTTTACCATCCAGAAAGTTCTACCACAAATGCATAGTTTCCCTTAAGTAAATATTTTGTTAAAACAGGTTGTAAAAATTCTGAGATGGTAGACATCCTAGTAGACAAGTAGGGGGTACAAGGAAGCAAGTGATGCCTCTCAAAGATGGCATTATTTTTTTGCTAAAGAAAATGCAATGGAACTTCTTGTACAGGGTCGGGAACTGGAAAAGCAGTGTCACCCATGACACAGAGATGAACCCCATGCCTATGTGGGGACAAGTTCCAAGCTGTGGTTGGGGCAATAGTGCACAAGAAAGAAAAACCCATAGCCTGTGTGATGTCCAAAAATCTAATACAGAAATAAATGTTGAGTGGTGGCCCATAGTGATAAAATGTAGTCATAGCAGCACAACTCATAACAGCCAAGTGCTGGAAGCAACCTAGGTGCCTATCAGTAAATGAATGGATCAAAAAACTATGGTACATTTACACAATTAAATACTGTGCAGCAGAAAGAAAGAAGCAGCTCCTACCCTTTGCAACAGTGTGGATGGAACTGGAGAGCATTATGCTAAGTGGTGAAAAATACCACATGATCTCACTTATAAGTGGAACCTAATCAACAAAACAAACAAGCAAGCAAAATACAACCAGAGACCTTGAAATAAAGAACAAACTGCCAGTAACCAGAGGGGAGCAGGGAGGGGATAAAAGGGGAAGGGCCATCAAGGAACATGTATAAAGGACCCATGGACAAAGCTAAAGGGGGAAGGTTCAAGGGTGGGAGGTGGGGATTGGGGGGCGTGGTGGGGTGAAAATGGAGAAACTGCACTTGAACAACAATAAAAAGTAATAGATAAATAAATAAATAAATAAAATGTAGTCATATTCACCTAGCAAACTTAAAAGCAAATCTTGAAATGGTCAAGGAAATCTAAATAGCATAACTTGATCAGCAGAACAAGTCCTGACACTATACAGGAATAAAATAAAATTCAATATTAACACAATTTTGCAATTTTCAGCATCCATTAAATAAATACTAAGCATGAAAACAAACAAGAAAACATGGAACAAGTATTTGTATACACATTTTTAAATTATATTTTATTGATTATGCTATTACAGTTGTCCCATTTCTCCCCCATCATTCCCCTCCACCCTTCACACCCCCTCCCACCCACACTCCCCCCCTTAGTTCATGTCCATGTGTCATAAGTTCTTTAGCTTCTACTCTTCCCACACTATTCTTGCCCTCCCCATGTCTATTTTCTACCCACTGTCTATGCTACTTATTCTCTGTACCTTTTCCCCCTGGCTCCTCCTCCCACTCCCCTGTTGCTAACCCTCCATCTGATCTCATCCATTTCTGTTTCTGCTCCTGTTCTACTTGTTTGCTTCCTTTGCTTTTGTTTTACATGTGGTTGTTAATATCTGTGAGTTTGCTGTCTTTTTACTGTCTTATTTTTGATCTTCTTTTTTTTAGATAAGTCTCTTTAACATTTCATATAGTAAGGGCTTGGTGATGATGAACTCCTTTAACTTGACCTTATCTGAGAAGCGCTTTATCTTCCCTTCCATTCTAAATGACAGCTTTGCTGGATAGAGCAATCTTGGATGTAGGTCCTTGACTTTCATGACTTGGAATACGTCTTTCCAGCCCCTTCTTGAGGGTGTCTGTAAGGTCTCTTTTGAGAAATCTGCTGACAGTCCGATGGGAACGCCTTTGTAGGTGACTGTGCCCTTATCCCTTGCTTCTTCTAGAATTCTCCTTCATTTTAATCTTGGCTAATGTAATTATGATGTGCCTTGGTGTGTTCCTCCTTGGGTTCACCTTCTTTAGGACTCTCTCAGCTTCCTGGACTTCCTGGAAGTCTATTTCCTTTGCCAGATTGGGGAAGTTCTCTTTTATTTGTTCAAATAAGTTTTCCACTTGTTGCTCTTCCTCTTCCCCTTCTGGTACCCCTATAATTGAGATGTTGGGATGTTTAAAGATGTCCTGGAGGTTCCTAAGCCTCTCCTCATTTTTTTGAATTCTTGTTTCTTCCTTTTCTGATTGGATGCTTCTTTCTTCCTTCTGGTCCACTCCTTTGATTTGAGTCCCAGTTTTCCTCCCATCACTATTGGTTCCCTGTGCATTTTTCTTCATTTCACTTATTGTAGCCTCCATTTGTTCTTCTAATTTGCGAGCAAAATCAACCAATTCTGTGAGCTTCCTAATCACCAGAGCTTTGAGCTGTGCATCTGATAGGTTGGCTACCTCTTGGTCACTTAGATGAAGAGTGGTCGGTTAGATGAAGAGTGGTCGCTTGGGCCCCAATTTGTTCTCGTATTTGAGCAATCCTTGTTTTTTTCTATTTTATTTTATTTTTTTGTCTGGTTGTGGCTGTTACTTAGTGTGGGGTGGAGCCTTAGGTGTTCACCAGGGTGGGGCAACCCAGTCGCTGGGTTGTGCTGCTGGATGTGGGGGCAGGGTCTGAGAGGGAACAATGGTACCTGCTCTGCTCTCTCTCGTGTTCCAGTCCCTTCCGCTTCTTTCCCCAAGCAAATTGGGCCCTCTGGCGCTGATTTCCATGTGGGTGGGCTTGTGCACATTTTAGGACCCTGTGGGTCCCTCCAACAAACTCTCCCAGGAGGCTGGGACTCTCTCTCCTGGCACCCCAAACCCCACAAGTGTTCTCAATCAGTGCCCTTTAGGCTCTATTTCCCGGTGCTGGGGCCCTGCGCTGCACAGTCTGTCTTGCTGCCTGTTTTTGCCTGGCTTATCTGCACATGAATGTGTGACCATGGTCAGCCATCTTGTACGCCTTGCTTGGTCTGCTTGTTGCCTCCCTGCTCTCAGTAACCACCGCCTGTGCACCCGGGACCACCAGCTACTGCTTCTTCCCACCGCGACCCCTCTCCACTGGCCACCGACTCTGCCCCTCTTACTGGTCTGGGTGAATTGTTGTTGGACTTCCATACAATTCAATCCTCTATCTGTTCTGGTTGGGGTTTTTTTGGTTCTATATTTTTGTTGTTCTTAACCTTGGTTGTGAGAGGAAGCACAGTGTGTCCACCTATGCCTTCATCTTGGCTGGAAGTCCTGTATACAAAATTAATAGCAGTTTTGTTTATAGTAACAAAACAGTGAAAACAGCCCAAATGTCCTGCAACTAGCAAATGATAAATTATGTTATACCCATGAATTGGCATAGGGTTCAATAATGAAAAGGAATAAACTATTGATACACAGAACATTGTAAATAACTCTCAAGAGCATGAGATTAAGTAAAATGAGCTACACACACACACACACCATCATGTGATTCTGGTTCCATTGATACGAATTCTTGAAAAAGCAAAAGCATACTGACAGAAAACATTTGGGGTTACCTGGGGCTGAGGATCAGGAAAGCACATTCTCTGTAAGGAAGGTACAGGGAAATTTTAGCGGGGGGGGGGGGCTAGAAATGAGTTAGGTTTATATTACTATATTATTTGTCAAAAATGTTAACATTTACTGGAAAAAAATTGTTAAGTATATATTTCAGTAATGCTGGTGCAAAAAAAAAAAGAGTCTAGAACTGATAAAATATTGTGAACGAGGCAGAGATAAAGGTAAAACTCTCAGCAATAAGGTTCCCATTCTGGGGCAATGCCTGTCTCCCTGACACAGATCCTACATAGGAAAATGAAAGGATAAGCACATAAGGAAGCATCCCTTTTTAAGAGAGATTCTGATACTGACATCAGTTGAGGGACATTTGGGTTATTTCTCATTTGGGGTTATTTTAAATCTTATGAAAAGATTTGAAAATGAGTATGTTTAAGATAAAAACATAATAGGGTAAACTCTATAAGGCAAGAATAGGGCCTGATGCCCAGAGAGAAAGGAATTCAGAAAACCCACCAAAGTTCTTAAAAAAAAAACCACTATAATCATTGAAAAATATCTCTGAAAAGATTACTATTTAATGGTGAATTATATATTATGGATGGAAAGACAGTAGTTAGAAGATAAAACTGAGGAAATAAGGCAAAATGAACCACAGATATGAAATACAAAATGAAAGTTAAGAATCATGAGAAAAAGAGTAAGATTTAACATACGAGGTCTGTCCAGAAAAAGTCCACCCATTGTTAATATTACAAAAAAGGTTTGTGCAACATTGATGTAACCTAGCAGGCAAGGAGTGTGGACTGGAATGCACGTGAGTGAACAATGATGACTTCACTGATACTAGTCAGCGGGGGTGCTAGATGCTATTGAGTGAGCAGGTGTACTGTGTGGTATTGCATTCAAAATGAGTGATTGGCAACAAGCCTGCATCAAATTTTGCATTAAACATCAACATTCCACCATGGAAGTTATCTGCATGATTAAGAAGACCACAGCTATGGGCAACTTGTGATTGGCAGCTTCATCATGACAGCGTAACTGCTCATGCATCATGTCTCATGCAGAGTTTTTTTTGTTAAGCATCAAGTCACCCAGGTGGCTCAGCCCCTATGGTCCAGATTTGGCATCCTATGACTTCTGGCTTTTCCCCAAACTAAAATCACCTTTGAAAGGGAAGAGGTTTCAGATCATCAATGAGATTCAGGAAAATATGACAGGGTAGCTGATGGCGAATGGAAGAACTGTGTGAGGTCCCAAGGTGCCCACTTTGAAGGAGACTGAGGTGTCAGTGTCCTATGCACAATGTTTTTTTTATATCTTATATCTTCTTCAGTAAATGTCTCTATTTTTCATAGTATGTAGCTGGGTACTTTCCGGACAGACCTTGCATTTCATCAACAAAGCAGCCAGCAGATCTGTACTGCATGATTGTACATTACGGCAAGTAAAAATCTCAGATTTTTTTCATGTCCGGGAAGAATTTTATCTCTTAAATACAGGGGAACTGTTCACAGCGCTGTTACTGCACTGTTGAGGGTGGGGATGGGGGTTAAAAGCATCACTGAGGGTCCCAGAACTAATCCTTTCACATTTTTGAAGCCACTGTGGAGAGTCAACCTCAGGCAAATCTTTGTTATGGAGGCTATTGGGGATCTGAAATGATGACAGGAGCTCGTAATTCATTAAGCATTTATGTAAGAATGCCAAGGAGACATCACTTTGTTCCAAGAGAGTGGTAAAAAGTGATGGCTTAATTCAGAAAGGCGGTGGGGCAGGGGGTAGCCAGCTGGCCACCGGGTCCTATAAAGAAAAGAAGGGAGACCATCTCTTCATGTCTTTTGATTTCAGCAAAGTGATATGAGTAGCTTATTAGACTGGGCTAACTTCACACCATGTGCTCTCCTGTGACTCGGTGGGGAAGACAGTTTCACCTGCGCATTTCAGTTTCAAACATGATGCATGGTCATCTCAGCTCCAGAGAGTCAACATCTCACTTAGATACAGTCATTCATCACTTGAAAATGAATATCTCATGGAAGTCTTCTATGAGACTGTCAATAAAATAATTTGAAGTAAAAATCATTGAATTCTTAAAAATTAGGCAGTAAATTTTAATAATTTGAGATTTTTAAATTTTAAGATTTTAAATTTTGAGCTGAATTTTAAAACAACGTCCATTTGTATATATCAATTTGAAATGACACTCGATATTATTGTATGCTATCTTCTAGTGCACAGCGTAGAGTTTAGACATTTATGTAATTTACAAAGTGATTCCCCGATAAGGCTGGTACTCACCTGGCCCTGTAAGTAGTTATCACAATGTTATTGACTATATTCCCTATGCTGTTCTTGATATCCCAGCGGCTATTTAATAACTATCAATTTATATATCTTACTCCCTTCCCCTTTTCCACCCACCCCTCCTCCACTCCCTACCCTCCAGCAACCACCAGTCTGTTCTCTGCATCTGTGAGTCTGTTTCTGTTTTGTTTGTTTGACCCGCAAGGCCATCCAAGTTGTCACTAATTTGGCTTCTTTCATCTTTAACCATAAATAATCTTTTCCCCAAGCTTCTTTGGTGACCATCCCATTCCCACCATAGACACCATCATGTTAGATGCAAGGATCAACAGCACTGCAGAATGTAGGAAAATGTAAGCGTGAACTAAAGAAAAGAGAGGACACAGGCAGTGTTAGCCTGGAGAATATTTACTCTCTAGTTAACATCTACTTTAAAAAAATATGTTCTTTATGAGTGAAAAATTTTATCTTTTTAAAAATTTTTCATGGGTCTTCCATGAAAGCTAGCTAAGAAGTTAAAAATAAGAAGTAAGTGAATAAATAAATTACTAGGAGAATATTCTTCTTTCCCAGTTTCAATAATGGGCCATTTGATGTGTTGGGATTATAGTACCAGAATTCCTAACTCCGCATGATTTGAACGGTGCACAACGTGCAGGCAGATGGTTTCTTACAGCTGCTCCAACGCGTCACTTCACGGAGGCAGGGGGAACAATGGCCAGCGATGTACTCAGCGCCGGACAGCATCGTGCCTTTTTGTAAGTAAGATGGTGTAGAGTCATGATATTCAAAGTTTCCAGATACTTGTTTAATTAAGAAAAATGGGAGCACAAAACGGGGAGGAATGGGAACTTATGGGAAGAATGCATGTTTCTCCCCCCAGGGAAGATAAGAAAATAATTAGTCACTAAGGGAAAAAATGCTATTAGGCATTAGAGAAAAGTTTTTTGTCAGAAATTGGAGAACTTAATGTTCAGGCTTCTCACCACCAAGGGCACCTTGACTCTCCCTGCATCTTCACCTCCCTGATCAGACACCCCAAGTGTGCAGTCAGACCCTATTTTATATCCCCGTTTCTGGTAAATGTTGATACAGTGAATCGAATGGGCCTCACAGAACCCATCAGAACCAGGATGTCAGCACAGCACTGAAACTCACCCTCTGAAGGCTACTCGGAAGGAGTCTGTGTCTCATGCAACTGTCTGTGAAAATGCACACTCGACAGCTCATGTGAGGCCATCAAATTGACCTGATGTGTGAAGTCACAGACGAGGGAGAAACCTGAGTCCGGAGGAATATACTAAAAAGTTACAACCACAATAGCAACTGATGAGTAACCACCATATTTCTGTTTGTGTTGTCATTTGCATGACTGCCTCTGTAATACTGGCTTCAGCAAAAAGGGCATAATGACAAAAATGCTAAATTACCCTAAAACTGTCAATTTATTCATAGAAATAAGTCTGTCCAAAGAATACCCTATAATATATCTTTCCATGACTATAGAATTTAAATAAAAGCCTATTTTCAAATAAGTACAAAGAGAAAATTACACATTTAGACTTGAGTTCATTTCACATACCTTTTAGTTCCTGGAAATGACTGAGACCTGGTCATGCAACTTTATTTATTCAGACAACAAAACTTTGTGGAGGAAGTGGCGCATGGACGTGGTGAGTGCACAGGGCTGAGTCTAGTGCAGACAGCAGGGCCTCAGTAACACTGGGACTTGGGGAGATCATGGTAACAGGTGTGAGGCCGCTCTATCTCAGCTCCACTTAACAGGTATAATACATATTAATGAAAAATAGGCCTGAAACACTCTGGCTATGGAAGATGCCTACAATTTATTTACATAAAGTTAAATGACGAATATATATCGACAGAAGACACCAAAGAAGAAAAGACAGTAAAGCAGGGATGGTTTGTATCTACTTGAATTATTCCCTCAGGAAAAAAACACTGAGAGAGAAGTAACGCCGTATTCTTGTTCTGAGCTCTGGAGGCCAATATAATCAACATTAGGTAAACTATAAAGAGATAAATTGTTAACGGTTACAAAGGATGTATAACGTATGCCCTGAAACTCAGCAGTTTAAAGCAAATATTTGCTATGATCATACGTTCTGTGGGTCTGGAATGCAAACAGGCTCAGCTGCCCTCTGCCCCTCAGTATCCGGTCCTCAGATAGAAGACCCGAAGACTGGAGCCATCTGAGGATTCATTCACTCACATGGGGCTGGCTTGCAGGGGGGGACTGGGCTCCATAGAAGGTGAGCCTTTCCTGTGGTGTTTCGTGGGGGCTCAGTTGGGCTTCCTTCGACATGGAAGCTGGGATCCAAGAACATTTTCAGCTTCTGCTCTTCAGAAAAGAACTATATTTAGGCCTCACTTCACATAGGGAGTCAATTGATGGTCTCTTGCAACAAATGGGCTGTGTTTAGTGTCTGTTTCTGAAAGGCAAATCAAATTTGCACCTCCACTTCTTTTAATCCTAGTGTTCTTTAGGCCTAAAAATTTGGTTCCACTCCATATATGTCCACAGACATTTTACCTTATTTTTGAATCTGTGTCCATTCTTTCTACATTTCTGAGTAAAGGGTTGAGTTCTTTGGACATATTCTGCTCTTTTGATGAGAAGTATAATATTATAAAAAGTAGTGATTCACTTTAAGAATGTAGGGGCTGGACGAGAATGGCTTTTTAAGGGAACCTGAAAAATATCCTCAAGGGCTGGTGAAATCCGTAAGGCAGTTTCCCCCCTGTAGTTGCAAAAATACGCCCATAGATTAAAGGACTATAAGATGCAGTAAAACTTTACTGTGAAAACTCTTTTGTTAAACACATTAGAGGGTGGTATAGTTAATGCCTCAAAACACTGGCCAACACATTTTAGGGTTTAAATATTGGATATTGAATAGCATAGTGATGCAAATTTAGATATAAGCTTCTTTGCAGCATATCAATGAGAAGTAATCATATCCTAGTATATTATGTGGCAACCCACATATTTATCAAAAATTGTTACTTTTACTTTTTAAAGCATAGATGTAAAAATAGCCACCCTCCACCACACACAAACACAAACACTCATAATCACATACTCATTCACTTTGGAAAAAAATGGATAACCACATGATTTTAGTGCCTGTATTTACAATTTAATTGAATTCAACTTTAATAGTGACAGCATAAATAGTGGAGGCCAAAGGTCATGATTCAAGTTTCAACAAAGACAAATGATCACCAAAAGCAGCAAGAATCTTACATTAATTATGTCAATATTTAGAGTGCTTATTTTTAAGTTTTGGAAAATGTATTTCTACTAGATCACAAAAAGAAATAAGTAAAATATAATGATCCATTCTATTCAATTGTTTTCTTTGTCCTCAGCAGTGAACAAAACAGCAGGAGGTTGGCAAGTAAAGGCTATTTGAATGGCTTTGCAATAGAGAATATTCTATGGAATGTAAGGTATCATTTCAAATTCCCTTCAATGGGCTAGCTGTCATGTGAATGAATGATTGACAGATACACCATAAAGGAAGGAGGGTTGCTTGAAAGCAGTCCTCCTTACAGCAAAGGTTAGGTAGGTACCATTTTGCTTTTTTTCCCAATGTCTAGTTTTGTTTAACTTCTTATAGATAAGCAGAGGCAGAGGTAGACACAGGTCATTGAAAGTTCCGTCTCACGCAGTGTGCAAGGTGAGCCCTCCCATCTCTCCAGGAAAGAGCCTTCTGTTCTAATTTAGCAATTTTCTCAGGTGGCTGGAATAAAACATAAAACACAAGGGATAGTTTCTCTGGTCTGGAATGATCTCAGAGCAGTTATATAAGGATCATCTTAAAACAGGCAAAAGACAATCATATTTCTAGAGACGGTCCATTGACCACAGAGACGGGGAAATGCAGACCCTGCTGAAATCTGGAGCGATGCCTTCAGATTTTCACAGTTGTAGGAAAAAGAGTTGGAATTAATTTTGCTAAATATTGGGAGGTCAGGAAAACTCCTCTGGAGGGGATTCCCTCATCTGTGTGAAGACCCTTGTCACAGTCAGCCATCTGAGTCTCCTTAGGGATCATCACTGTTGACTTCTCCTTCCCCCTTGCCCTGGACTGCTTCAGTCCTCTCTGTGCCTCCCTGCGACCTGCCAGGCTTTCACCATGTGCTGGAGCAAATTGGTTTGGGCCTCTTACATAAGTTCCTCACAAACCCCATAGATTTCTGGGCCGAGTCCCTTATGATTGTGAAAGTGCGTACAAACGGATTCTTTGGCAATTCATCCCAGTATTTTTATTTGTTGAATTTGGCCCTATGCCTAGATTTTTTGAAGGTTTTCCTTTTAGCCATTTGTTTCTTTTATGAAAAAATGTATCTTTTTTCTATGCTTTTAGCAATCTCCTGGATCCCATATGCTTTTCCAAAGATGATTGCTCGAGATTGCACAACTGTGTTTTGATAGGCACAATTGTTGGCAGACTCCCAAATCAATGCTTACTTGGGGCTCACTGAGATTCTTCAGGTGTTGTATGCAGGTGAAACTCCCAAACACACATTCCAGATGCTGTCTCAAGTGTTACCCTTTCCACCCTGAATATTGCTGTCTTCACCTGTACCGAAGTTATCTTCCAACTCGAAACATCTGTATGACCCAGGACTAGCCACATCGGAAAGCAGAGCAAAGAACAATTTAATTACCACATAACCTAACACAATAACCTATTTTACACCCTGAATGAATCCTAAAGGAAAACAAAACAAATCACTGAACTTGGTTTTAATAATTGATCCTCAAAGTGTTAATTTAACGTTCGTAACTCTCAGCAGTAATTTAGTTAAATGGGTCTTAGTAATTGGTCACAGAGCCAGATAGAAGTTGAAACAATGTGGCCTGTAAATTGCTGTTACGTTTGATTTGAGAGATGCTAAGGGCCAGCCACACAGGCTAGTCTCTGGGCGCGGGAGCACGCTCTGGTCAGAAAGAAGGTAGGGAATGCCTATGAGATGATGAAGAGGAATGTGAGCATCCCTTATAAAGACGGGTGTGGGAAGGAGGGCTTCTGTCAGATTTAAAGTTCTGGGACACAAGGAAAATGATTTTGGAAAGTTAGTCAAGGAATAAACAAAACTCTAGATGTGTAATTTGTCCTCAATTTATGGTCTTAAATTACCTTCTGAAAAATAAGATTATTTTTGTGTGGAATAGTATATACATCATATAATCAGGTGATTTTCTTGTCAGCATGAAACATGGCCAATGAGTTCTAGAAATTATAAAGGTTTTAAATGGATATTTTAAAGGGAGAATAAATTGCTTGTATTTTAAGGTGACTACATCAGAGGCCATATTGGGAGGGCTGAATTCATTCTCACAGTGGGATGGAAGAGGACAGGGCTTCACTGTGGACTGAGTGGGAGAGAAAGTGCTTCTATCTGGGTGTCATCTCCACGGTAGTGGGGGATAGAATATAAAAGCCATTTGACCCCTTCATATCAGGACCGCCATTTGAAAAAGAAATTATGTGTATTACCTCAGATCAAAACTCAGTTTATTGTCCTGATGCAAACCTGTTTAACATGATCTGAGAATATCAACTCTTCTTCCAAGGATCCCAAGTTGTTTTACGTTGATAAAGAATGCAAAAATGAGAAGTTACAATGAAGAGAAAGTGAGGACATTTATTTTCAATATAAAAAGTGTTCACATACATTTTTCTAAATCATGACTCTGACTGAGACTAGGCAGACACATGCAGGACAGTTCTCTGGTGGCTGGAATCTGTGTGCTGATGTATTTGTGCACACTTTATTTTTTTGTGATAGATGCACTTGACCTGTTCTCCCCCCTCCTCACTCCCACACTGGAGGTGGCTCATGTGTACTGAAAGAAGAATCCCTCATAGGGATATGTGTGTAGCTGGTTGTCCATTGGGCAACTGGGGAAGAAGAGATGCTTCTCAAATGTAGTGGAAAAGGGTCAGACTCATCTGGCACTCTCTTTTGGCTCTTGTCTCATTTTGTTTTCATTGCCTAGAATAAAAATGTGATGCTCAGAGGCACAGCAGCCATTTTGTGAACATTAAAATTAAAGTCATACACTTAGGATTACAGAACAGAAAGGTAAAGGAACGTGGTTCCCAGGTTCAATTTGGAGATAACTTCCCAACCAGAAAATGTACCTCCACCCTGTTTTCTGTGGAGAAAATGTATTTGGTTAAGTCATTTCATTCAATTTTATATTACTTGCAGCTACAGAAAACACTGTACAAGGTACAAAGTAATCTGAGGAAAAGTAGAATTCTAGGTATCTTAATAATCATGAAAGACAGCAACCAAATGTGACCACAGACACTTCTTAGAAGATAAAACAAGAAGAAAACACAGAGCTAGATTGATACAAGGTAGTCATTGCTCAATTTTCCTTTACACGCACCCTGATTGCATTTAACCTTTCATATTTCACACACACACACACACACACACACACACACACACACACACACACACCTAGACAGATATCCATCTTATTTTCTATCGAGGTAATAGTCTCAACATGTTTCATTGGTTATTATGATTGTAAGTGTGGTAAAAAGGAAAGAGACATTAGAAGGAAATAAAGTTTTCTCCCTATTGTCTTGTTAGAGAAATCAAAAAAGAAATGACATGCCAAAATTAGAAAGGACTAGTATTGTTATAGTTATCTTTACTGTCAAATGGCTAGACTGAATGATTTTTCATTTAGTCCTCTTAAAGGAAAAGTGCAAGGATCAGTGAACATTGATAACTGAGACATGAAATGGAAGCCGTTTTTTACCTGAATTATCTATTTTGGCAATTGTAACTTTTGACAGTAATTGCATGATTACAAAACTTCTCCTTCATTCTCATCTGGATAATCAGACTTCATGAGAAGCCAGTATGAATTGCTCTGTATGAATATAAACCACTATAAATGTTTAATATCTAAACTCATCAACCAAACATGTTATCAGGGTTCTTTGTGCTACAGTCACAGAGGAACTAATCAGATGGCTTCTGTATTCCAGCAAGTTAAGCAATTTTCACCATTTGGAAAACAACATGATTCAGACATGAGTAATTTTTTGCATTTGGACTTTCCTTTTTATTCATACCTACTTCCTCTTTTCTAAGGATCATCTGTGAGAGCTGAGGAGGTAGAACATAGAGCAGCAAAGTGGAGCATTTTTGTGTCTCTACTTTTGTCCTTGTATTTATGATGTTAGGGGGCTTTGAAACAAATAACAATGACAGTCCATTCTGGCATACCCCTCCCCAGGAACTGCAGGTGTACTTGCCTCACTAAAATAAGCCATCTTGGGCAGATCACAATCCCAAGTATGAACTGAGATGTCCCAGTTGCTCAAACTGTGTTGTTTTATTTGCATTGTCTGATAGAAGGAGTGTCCAGGGAGAAGGTGCTCCCATGATTTCTGCTTCTCCAAGCTTCTGCCTTCCTCCTAATGGGTGGTGCCCAGTGAAGCCGTGGTCCCAAGAAACTCCTTTTTCTCCAGGAGTCTCGGGAACTCTGTGGTAAGTGAAGAGAGTGTAAATGTTTGATTCTCATGGGCATGAGGGACTGTGAGACAGTGTACTGCCCATTTCTGCTCCCTGCTCCCTACCATCCAGTATTGTCACCGACCCGGTCCAGGACAAAGAGCAGAGGGGCACTCATCAAAGGGACGGATCCACCCAAGCTGGAGACATTGGAAGCACCTCATAGTTCCCTGTAATTTACGACCGCGATCTCCTTGCTGACAAGACCAACTAAAGTCAGTAACTCTGAGCTTCATTGAGAAGCAATATAGTGTCTGTCCTAGTATAAACTGGTAAAATGGTCAAGGTTTTCCTTTAGTCTGAGTAAGACCATAACTCATTGTTTCTACAGTTCTCTACCCAGCCTAAAGGCAGCATGATGATGCTGGTATTTTTTAATGACAATTTTGTGATTTTCTACCATAGCCTGATCTAATTTTATTTTATTATATTCTGTATATTCATATGTAGATTTAAAATAATGTACAATTTGGATATATTCCATTGGTAAGCAAAACATTTAAAAGAATCATATAAATGTTTAGATTGTGTACAAACCAGCAAGAAGTCACCATAATAATAAGAAAATGAGCCAAGGATAAAAATTCAAACCCTCAAATATACAAAGGACAATAGCTATGTGGAAAAAGATTCATGTCTTACTGGGATTCAAACCTGTAAAATACCATTTCTCTCTCACCAAAATGGCCAAGGCAAAAAAAGAATGAAAATATCATGATGTTGTCAAATCCAGCCCTTTGAAGACTTCCAGTATAATTATAAAATGGCACTTTTTCACAGACAGCTGGAAAAATATTTTAAAAGCCTTAATATTTTTCTTGACATTTCTCTCATCTATGAAACATAGAATTCCATGAGGAGGAGATGGTGAAACAGGAAGACAATGTTCTCTCCTATTTTGATGGCAATTCTTGCTAGGTTTCTGGCTCCCACAATGGGGTAGAACTTGTGCCACTGGGGAAAAGGATCAAGTTTGGAGTGGGAGGAGATACGGGGCACTCAATGCTACATGGAGTCTCTAGGGCCTTACATACAGTTCTTTGAACTGCATATTGGGAAAAATAAGAGATATGAGTGAGTTGGGAGTTATGTTGAAAAAATGGGGAGAACAAATGTAGGTACATTTTCAGGAAGTCTTTGTTTTGAAATGAGGGGCCTATGGTAACTGGCGGAATATATAAGGTCAATGGTGCTTTTTTTTTTAATGACAAGAGATTTTTAAGCATTCTCACATGCTGATCATGAGACGAAGAAAGTGAGGTTGAAGACAGAGCAGAGAGAAGATAGTTGCTATATCAAGGCTGCTGAGGGCTGAGGAGGTGGTGTGTGCATGAGTCCACAGGGAGCCTGGGGAGGGGCTTGGCTTAAGACAAAAGCACCTGCTCCCAAATGGTAGGAGGGTAGAAAGACATGATGACTATAAAGGAAAACAATTTCTGTGTCAAACTAGTGATAAAGACATGACATAGATTAGGTTATAGTTAATTTCCCAGAGATGGTAGAAACAAGAGCTTCTATGGAAATGCAGGTGGAATTTTAAGGCAAGGGAAATATTTGAAATAATCCACAGATAATGGAAAATAGTTATACTTTATAGAAAATCATTATAGTGTACAGATTCAAATGAGTTGGGAGGAAATAAATTCTCATTCCATTATGGGATGTTTATTTTAATCTAAAAGTATCTTTTCCTACGATATCTTTTCTATATATTTTCTACCTTTCCTGTAAAAAAAAAACCCCAGTTATTAAATTTATAGCAATGATTTTGAGTGAAGATAGAAACTCCCTTCTGAATGTGATTTGGTTTCTATGTCTACTGATCATACCTTCTCCCATTTACTATTTCTGTAAGAATCTGATAGTATGAGATTTGCATCCTAGCTCCTAAAGTCCAGGGGTTTCATAAGACAAATACATAAGACACACACACACACACACACACACACACACACCCCTCAAACAAACAAACAAATGCACAATAATGTAGTTCAATCCCGACTTTTGATTTGGAGGAAAAGCTTTTTGGTCATTTTCATTCCCCAATCACTCCATATTTAAAAATGCAGACAAGAAGATGTTTTAAAGAATAAGGAAAAGTTAATTTTATAAAATATCACTCACTATGCTGGTGAGAAGTCCTGGAACTTATATGTATTCTCTATTTTATGCTTCACTAGAAACAATCCCAGTGGTTGACTTCTGATCTTTAAACACAATTGCTAATGAGTTGTAAATTCATTTCAGCTGAGCCTTACACTTTGTATAATGTTCTAGGGGACATCAATTTACATAAATGAATAATGCTGATATTGTTATAAAGAGGATCAACACTACTCTAATTTATAAACTGAATTTTAAGACATTTTACTTAACATACCAAATGTATTTTAACCGAAGTACTTTATAAACACAGCTCTTAAATAGTCAAGAGGGAGTTTTCCTCTACACAGCTCACACAATGCATTCTTCTAGGCTTCCTGTGCATGCTCTTCCTTTTGCCTCCAGCACCCCAGTAAAATATAAAATATTAACACTGTGAAAACACGTGCAGACTTGCCAGAAGGAGTTTAGTGAAAGCAGATATTTTGGTTCAGTAGAGTTCCCAACCTGATACAAATATTGCTACCATTTGGAAAAGGGCACCAGATATTACTCTGGGAACCAGGGGCCATGAGTTTTTATTACTTGCTTGTTTTTAAAGATATCTTTTCTTTCTTTTTTATTGGATTATTCAGTTTGTATATAAAATTAAAGAACTCATATTGTTCAATTTAATGAATTGTCACAAAGACAACACACTCATGGAATCATCACCCATATCCCCAGTATCTGAAATTACATGAATTGTAAGGGTTCAAAGGGATGATAAATGGATATGGCATCATGGATCCTGAGCACGGTGATTTAAGGGTCAGTTGGTTCTGACCAATCTGAAAATATCTAAGAGAAGAGAAAATAATTCATTCTCTGTTTCTTTCTTCTACGAGACTACCCCTCAAAAAAGGCCTACTGTGTCAACAAAGTCATGGAGTAAAGCTCTTGGGAATTTGGAAAATTTCTCTGAACCTTAAGGGGCTTCGCAAGATCCCTAGCAAGTAGAATCACTAATCTTCAAAATGCTGATTGATTCTTCATTATTTGCTACTTTGGCCACAATTCGAGATCTTAAGACCCATGAAGCTGACATAAAACTTTATTAGTGTGGCTGCAACTCTCAGTGTATTCCATATGAATTGACTGATATGCAGCATCTTTAGTAGAACAAAAAAGCAATAGTGCTGTTCCCATCTTTGACACCGTGGAGAAAACTACGTTAGCTTCATGTGTGCCTGGGTAAATTAAAGACACATTACAGACAGAATTAACCACTGGATAAGCTGAACAGGAAGGAGTATATGGAAACATTTACTCAGAGAAAATCCCTGAGGATGAGACTTACAGAAGGCTTAAGTACCTTGTGTGAGAAAATAAGTATCTTCTATCCTGCCTAACTCTCCAAAATGGAGAAATACCAGATCAGATAAAGCTGGAAAAGGGGGTCATGGAGATCTTGTTAGTAATGCAGAGGAGATAATGAGATTCAACGTGGGGATGACTAAAACTGAAAGACCTTTATCTTAGGTGCTGCTAGCTGGCCAGCTTATTGTAAAACCCTGTGTGATTTATATGCATGAATTATGTGTAATTTCTTTACTCCCTTCCTTGGCAAACTAGTCATAATGCTATTATTACTGTATTAAAGTTATACAGAAATATCATTCTACAAATATCTACTTTAGAATGCTTATGAAAACTTGCCATTTCTTATAATGCCCTTCACATAAAAGCAAATAAGACAAAAGAAAATAGGATGAAAATGCAAGTAAAGGTATGGTTACTGTTATAGGATACTTCACATATTGAAAGAATTAACATATAAATATCTCTGTAAAAATATATGAACAAGACAGAACTTCATGTGTTTAGTCTAACTTTGGGATTTGGTGGAGTGCAGCTCAGGAAGTCCTCAAAAATTTTTTGTGATCTAGTCCTATTTAATTCCCCCTCCTGAGTACATTTTCTTTTCTTATTTATTATCCCTATACCACACTAATTCATAGACTACTCAGAAAAACAGAAACCCTTTGAATGTCCACCAAGAAACTCTCACTCTGCAGAAAATTCTTCCTAGGTGTATATCATATAATCAGGCAATGGCAAGGACTGCCCTGCCAATTACGACATGGTCATTTTTGGTGCCACCTCATTAAATCAAGTCTCAAGTCTCCTGCTCCTCTTTGATGCTGAGTCCACCTTCTCTCACTGAGAAATCCTGAGGATTCAGTGAGACATTCATGTAAAATCCTCAGCACTATGCCTGGCACATGCTAAATGTGTAATTTTCATGCATGATTACTGCTTCTTTTTTATGCAATTGCAGAGATGACTGCCGTCATCTCTCCATGGGGTCAGCACAATTTCTTCACGACTCCTACAGAGATGTCTCCTGTTTTTGTGCCATAGCTTTGCCACCTTGGAAACACTTTTATCTGCTCCTTCTGTTACCTGATTTCATACACCTTAGATAAATATAACAATATATAAATTCCAATGTCATACATCTTACTCCATTGGATTCAGAATTTATATCAAGCTATAAATGTCACCTCTGCAAAACCACAGTATTCCAAAAATCTGTTAAAACATTTATATATAGTATCCAAACTGTCTAGTGTTTATTTTTGTTTGTGAGAAATGTTCCTCAATGCATGCAACTGAGATGCATTTAAATCAAGAATTCAATTGTAAATGTTTAATAAGAATAATAATATATGGATGAGACAATTGCTTGTCAGTTTTTATTTATTAACCATTCTGAGGCACAGTATCTAACCACACTCCAGACTTTGATTGCATTCCACTAAACCAGGACTTCTGATTTTGGCTAAGTTACAAATCATTATATTCTTGGTTCGAAAGACTTTCATTGCTGCCAACTAATGGATGCTATATAGGAGATAATTTCAACTAGGAAATAAATTTCCTCATAATAGTATCTTCTTGCAACATCCAGAATAAATTTACTTGTTCTATGATAAATGTTGAAATGAATGTTATAAATTGGCCAATTTTCTGTCCCATTTCCTATAGCTTCAAATACACTAAATTAATATTTCTTTTTTTTCCTTTTCAGCAATAAAAAGCAATCTCTGCACTGAAGATATGCACTTATGCTGGCCAAGACATGTTTTGGCAAAAGCTAAGGCATGACATATGGTAGAGGAGGCAGCATTTTACCAGGTGAGTTATTTGGCTGAGACATGTTTCATCAAAACCTTCCTCTGTAGTGGGCCACCTGTCAATTAATTCTGAGCTACAGGAGCTGGGCATCACCCAGCTGGTTCTGAATCATCTGTTGGCTCCAAGTTCAAGAAGAGAAGAATGATAAAGACCTTGACAGGAAGAAAGGAAGAACTCCTTTGCTTGTCCCAACAAAAGAGATACTCTTGCCCCAGCACAAGCTTTGTGGCTCCACAAAGTGACTCTCCCCTATACCCTCTTTCATCTTACACCCAGGTGACATGGTGCCTGGATGTGGGCTGGTGTTCTCCTTTGCCTGGGAGATTTGGGGTCTTCAGTCTAGCCTGAATCCAGCCACCCGTGACTGGTGTACACTCTCTGCGGGACTCTTAGAATGTCACTTATCCCTCCCTATTTCTTCTTTCCAGGGGAACAATAACCCCACTCTGAGTGCTGTTGGAGAGACTTAATTGAAACATGGAAGTGTTTGGTGATTTTAATTCTATTTCCTTACTTGATCTTTCCCTTTACTCTCTACTGCCTCTAGAGGGAAAAAGCTGAACTGCTCCCCGGTCTCTTCGCAAACTCCAGGAACGCACTTCCATGTGCGGTGTTCTATGTGCTGTGTACTACTTAAAGGAAAGAAGCCCTCGCGGCAAACATAGAAACAGACAGTAAGCTTTTTCATGGCAGATGCACCTTTTGACACTTCTCTCAGTACAGGGCATCCTGTACAGCCGAGGTGCCTGCAGTCAGGAAGTCTGTGTTGAGGGAGGTGCAGAGGGACAGGAACCCAGGCAAGGGATTCCCGTGGCACTGTGAATTCTCATTTCCTCCTTACCACAGTGCGTTGAAAGATCGTCCCACGTCATACACGAGTTAACTGAGGTCTGGAGAGTTAGATGGCTCTTACCCTCCACAGTGACTCTGCAGAGAGGCAGCACATGAGCAGCACAAAGATAGGAGCAGCCCTGCTGTTCTCTTAGTTCTCATGGTCTCCTGCCTCATAGCCCCTGGTTACAGTGGGTTGATACGACAGAACCCCACAACCGAGACACTCCTGTTGTTATGGTGCACCACAAAGGAAAAATCCTGCTGGGCACAGGGGCCTGAAAACAGTAGCAAGAGTTAAGGATCCAGAACCATGTGCATTCTTTTTAATAAATGTTGCATCACTCTCTACTAAGAGAAGCATGTGTCTTTTCTCCATGGTCTTCCTGAAAGCTTAGACATTAGCATATAAGGCTGTGTGTCTTGCCCCTACACACTGCCACACAAATCAAAATTGATTCACTGGTAATTAATTTTAAGGAGATTTGAAAGGAAAAAGCCACATTTAATTCTACTATCCAGTTTAATTTAAATGTCAATTCTAAAAAGCCATCTTCGAAACTGGGCTAAAGTAACAACCTCTGACTCTGTGTAAACTTTGAGCAGTTGACACATTGAAAATCTGTCACTAGAAAAATTTTAATTTATTCTAACGTCAGCTTTCCAATAGACCTTTGTCCTTCTGTAGTAGTTTCACTTTTTCACACATCTTTCACATAAATTATTTCAATTTGAATTCTCAATAAATACACTAGGTAGTAAAAGCAGCTGTTTTATTTATGTTGCATTAAATAAAGGCAATGAGGCTCTTGAAGAGAAATGACTTATTCTAAGTTCATGTGACCAGTAACTTTTCAAGCTGAAGTATCTCAATGTACTAGATGCATCATGTCACTAATTACAATATAAATGGAAAGAAATCAAGTCATATACTTTCAATTAGAAAGTATAACTATCGGTTTCCAATATCCCATTTGCTGTCAATAGGACAATTGTGGGATTTGCTTATACCAGCCAATGCCCATTTGCAGATCTTTCCAGTCTGTGTCCCTATTTGAAAGCATTGGGGTAAATAATCTGTTGCTTCACCCCCTAGTGGAGATCCCTTGTCACTGAACAATGCAGGGCTCTGACGCTGGTGAGCGTGGGACATCCACAGGACTCTGTTCTAAGTGTTATAGGTGTCTTCACACCTTTGATTCTCACCCATAACAAACCTGTGAGGCAGGTATGTCATCATCACATTTTAGACAGAGGGGTATAAAACACATTAAGATTAATTAAGGAAGCTTCCCAAGCCACACAATAATAAGTAGAAGAGCCTAGTCTTAAACCAGGTGTTCTAGACCCCCAGCCCACCTTGTTAGCTTCAGGGCTACCTGGCCTTGCTCTCACAATGAGATGATGGATGACATGCTCTGGAGTCGGACTCAATGCTTGGCTGTAGTTTGCAGGAGAGGTCTTCAGAGGAAGCAGTCTGACAATTGGGTCACCAAAGTCTGGAGAGGCGGAGGACAGGGCAGAAGCCTGCAAGGAAGGGAGAGTAGTGAGGACAGAAGCATGGCTGGAGGTAACACACAGCAATTGGATGTTGGTACAGAGATAATTCTGGATAGAGTGGAGGACTTAGGAGAAAAATTCAAGGTGAGGGTAAAAATTAAACCAAAGCAAAAATGAGGAGAAACTTGAGCACTAGATTGAGCAGAGGTTAGTTTGTGAGGGCTGTGAGGAGAAAAGGAGGTGAACACAAACAGTAACTACATGCCAACTATGAGACAGTCATGGTACTTGGTATCATCAACATCATCTTTATTGAACTCCACAAATCTTAAAATTGATAGGTTGATCTTTATTTTACAAAAAAGGAAACTGAGGCTCAAAGATGATAATTAACTTGTCCCTGGTTCTTGACATTTAGTAAGAGCCATGTATTGAAATGACATTGTTGCTTGGCTTTTTTACATTGTTGGAAGTTAAGAGATTTCTTTTACTTGTGACTTCGGGAAGATGTCTATTATTCCAACAAGTTCATTGACAATGTAACCAAACAAGAATCAATAGATTGGAAAACTGAATGTAAACACTTTTTTTTTCAAGGAATGTTGATGTTTTATATTTTGAAAGATTCCTATGAAAATGCAAAGTTACTTCATCATCTCTTATTTCTGTAGGGGAGTTCCTCTGGCTGGCTTCCAAATGAAATGCAATTTAAAACACAGCCACTGGCTGGTTATTAATAGTGTTTCGAGTGAAGGATCTGGAGACCAACACTCTAGAATTAATTCAAAGTTGTCTGAAAATCTACCATCCCATAATGAACAGACCAAGCTGGAACCATGATAAATTTAACTATAATTGACTTTGTGTGGGTATTGTCATTTATTTGCATATTCATCAAGTCCCATGGAATAATTTTTCTTACCTCCTTCTCTGTTAAGACTGAGGGAGGATCAACGCACAGGCAGGGGAAATAACAGTTTGCCTATAATTAAAAGGCATGTTCTCTCTGAGACCAGGTCTCTTGTTTAGAGCAAACTTCCTAGACTTAATCTCCTGGGCCCATCTCTTTATCAATGTACATTGTGTACTTAATTAGAAACAACCTGATTCTCTCAGCTTGGAAATCCTGTGGATATGTGGGGTTGTTTCCAGCAGCTGGAAGGAGAAACCCACCCCTGACTGCTCAGTAAGAAAGTCAAGGGGCCCCAGACTCCCTAGAGAACCCTGGCCTTGGTGCTGATGGGTTCCCTGGCTCAGGGGAGTTGTCTGGGACCCAGGCTTTCTGCCTCTCCAGTTCCTGGTCCACAGCCCAGCTCCTGTCAGGAATGGCTCCCTGAAGATGGACTCTGTAGGATCTTGGACTCCAGGATTCCTCACTCATAACTGGGGATGAAGATGGCTGCTCCTGGGCATTCCCCAGGAGAGTAACAGGAACTTCCTTGAAAGCCGGTGACAAATCTATTCTGGTACTTCATTGGTCCCCATGGTGTCATGTTTTCACCCTAGATCTAAATATTAGCAATGAAGATGGGCTGAATTTGATGGACTTGGATTATTCAAGGGCATGTCTGTAAATGGGGTGAGTTATTAAATTACTATTTCTGAAAATTCTGAAACAAGTAAGGGCTATGGAAGCAGTTAGTAGGTGAGGGAATGATGAATGAATGAATGAGTTGATAGAGTCAGTTTCTGATGAAGTACCTGAATACAATGGCCATCTGCACAAAGTTAGAGCTTTCCAAGGATGAACAAATAAAGAAATAGGTGCTCGATATACAATTCATTAAACCTCTATGTGCATGTGGCTGAGTTATCAAAGAGAAAGAAAACTACTGCTGTTTATTTAGCCATCATGGTGGTGGTAGTAGGGGGAGCTGGGTTTAATGAGAAAACAGCAAAGCGGTGCTATCCCAGCTAGCAAGAAGAAATGTTTGCAGGCTACAGCTTTAGTATCAGAAAGAAAGGCAGAGAAGAGTATTAGAGTGGAGGGGCAATGCAATGATATATGAACCCTCCTTTGGCCTCCCAGCTTCCAAACGCACTCTTCTACACATACTTGAGCTTCTGTACAGCAAAAACACAGCTCTTTCCATATGCAAAGGCACATCAGTCTTTTGTATAAATGAATAAGTTTTCATTTCTTCACTAACATGAAAAGGCACATAGTACTAGCAGCCATTGTGTCCTTTGTTGGCTATGATAATTACTCCTCAAAGTAAGTTATGATATCATGAAATATTCTGTTGCCTAAAAACTACATGATAAAGTTACCTCCAACAACTCATTCATAAAACAAAAAGGGAAAGAATAGAGAAAGGAAAAAATGTTTAATATATGAGAATGCTATACAAAAATACAAGAAAACATGCCAATGTTTAAAACAATATTTTATGTTAGAAAACCAAAGGAAATATTTGAGCATGAAAGAGATGTGGAAGCCAGGTTGCTGTGAACTGAAGAGTTGATGGGAAGAAGATAGAACACCCCCACTGGAACAGTGGCTTAAATAGCTGGGATGTGAATCCAAAGGGAGGTGAAGCTGGATGGGACTCGAGAATCAGAACTGTTTGGAAAAGTGCCAAGGAGAACAGTGTGGGAAGAGGGGGGGGGGGGGAGAATGAATTGCTTTTGAAATAGGAAGAAGATGATTTTAATAACTGTGGCTCCCCTCTAAGGAAAGGAGATCGTGGTAATGGGCAGCTCCGAGTAGATTCCCCAGAAGTTGCTTGTGCAACAAAAAGAGTACTAGAAATAAGGAAGGCCGTCAGGTAATGCACATCCTGAAAGGTCAGAGGAAGTCCATTAGCACAGGCAAGTCACAGGCTGTGGTCTGTGGTTCAGCATGGGGCGTTCATACTGAGTTATCACAGGTCATTAAAAGCCTTATATTATATGTTTGGCATTTGGGGGAATGAAGGGCCGTTTAGAGATTCTGAAATTTGGAATGATTTTTATGATTTTTATGATAGAAAGAAATATCTGACAGTGTGATGGATAATTTTATTTGTCAACTTGACTGAGCTATGGGATGTCCAGATAGCTGGTAAAATGTTTTTTTGCGGCTGTGCTTGTGAGGATGTTCCAGGAAAAGACTAACATTTGAATCAGTAGACTGAGTAAAGATCCTTTTCACCAATGTGGGTAGGTTTCAGCCAATCTCATGAGAAACCAAATAGAATGAAAAGGTGGGGGAAGGGCAAATTCTCTTTCCTCTTGAGCTGGGACATCCATCTTCCCTTGCTAAGAATCAGAGCTCCTGGTTCTTAGACTTTCAGATTCTGGGACATGCATCAATGCCTTCCCCTAGACTTCTCAGGCTCTTGGCCTTGGACTGAATTGTATGTCTGGCTTTCCTGGTGCTCCAGCTTGCAGATGGCATATTTTGGCTTATCTCAGCCTCCATAATCACATGAACTAATTCTGATAATAAATCTCCTCTTATACATCCTGTTAATTCTGTTTCTTCAGGGAACACTGACTAATACTCCAAAAAGCAATAAGAAAGTGGAAATACCAGGGAGGTTCAGTCGCAAGATAATAAAGACTCGCGGTAGGCAATGAAGGTGAAGAATGACAGAAGGATATGGAACAAAAAATTCTTGGGAGGAAGTGTCTGTAGAAAAGGTGGGATGACTTACTCTGAGGGTATGGTGCTTCCAGGCTGACTTCCAGGTGTGTGGGTGGATTGTGGGCAGATAATGGCAAAAGAGGAATAGATGTGGGGCGGGAAAGGAGAAACAGGTGCAATTCTAGACCTGCCAAGCTTGAGGAACCTGTGAAACCTACAGGGAAGAGAGTGGGCAGCTGCCTGTGTGCACCTGCAACAGCCGTACTGGTTAAGGTGACCCTCACTGCTGTAGCAAACAAAAACACCCAGGTGTAATACCTCAAGCATGAAGAGAAGACTGTTTGTCACTCATATAAATCCCATAACTGTTGTCCCTGATTGATAGAAAGCTCTCCGTCAAGCAGTGGTTCAGGAGGCCAGCTTCCTTTTATCTCGTACCTCCACCAACTCAGACATTTGATTTCCAAGGTCTCCATGAGGAGGAAAGAGCCTAGAGGATCAAATGGGAGAGGTTCCTATGGGCCATCCTTGTAAGTCTCAGGCATCAGTCACTTAGACACACATGCCGCTGCCTGAAATCCTGTTATAAGGCCACATCTAACTACAAAGGGGGCTGAGGAAATGCAGCACGTAGAACTTATACTTGGCAATGTCCACATCTCAAGGCTCTGCACTTAGTATCTGCTCAGTAAAGGGAGGCATTATATTAGCAGTGGGGTGTAGTCTGAAGTGGAATGTGTGAGACGACAGCATTATGTGGAATTGGAGAAGAAGTCCCAGAAAGAGGTTCAGCTATGAAGGAAAAAGAAGGGTGTGCACAGACTCCTGGGAACCAATAAATCTCAGAAGCAGCAATGGAATGTTATTCAGCAACAAAATGTGTACATTACTACACCACTGCTTACTTGTGAATAAATCTCACAAATGCAATGTTGAGGAAAAGGAATTAGATGAAAGAGTACATGCTGTATGACCATTTATATAGTGCTCAAAATTAGATAAAACTGGTATGAAGAGGGCAGTTAACTTTCTTTGATTGGCATAGAGGAGAGGGGTCCGTGGAGAGCTCTGGTGGTGTTCTTTATCTTGATCTGCGTGCTGGTTTCATAGGATGTTTATTTTGTGAAAATTTGTTTAGGTGCATACTTATGATTTGTGCAGTTTTTGTACATTGAGTTTCAGTAAAACAGTTAAAAATAAATTCTGTATATGTTTTAAAATTTCCACTTTTATATGCAAATAAGAAAGTCATTTAATCACACCCTAATTAAGAACTCTCCCTAATTCGGAAATATTGGCATCCACTCCCTTTTCTCAATGCATACATAAAACACAGTCTATTAAATTTCCTTTTTTGCTCTTCCCTATAAGTGAAAATTATTTTATCCCAAAGGCAAGTTTTCTAGCAGATTATTTTGGATAAGCTACTCATTTTTGATATTTTGATGTCCACAGCAAGGAGTCTCTGATTTGGATCCATGAAAGCACCTTATATCATTTACATGTTGAAAATTGTTTCAAACTGTGCTGGAGTGTCTATGGCAGAAATGGCTCTCTGGCCACCGAGACTCATGCATCTTTTCCCTGATATAGCTATTTTTGCTGGCTCTCTTTTATTTTAAAAGATAAAAGTGGCCCCTTATGGGGCCACTGGCTTCTAGTAAATCAGTTGTGGGCAGATGTAATATATGCTTTTTCTAAGCCTGATCCTTAAAAGCTTCCCATCCACCCCCTCTCTCCCTCTATCAGCTGAGAGGTCGTTGAGTGCAAGGTGACTGGGGAGCTGTGTGCACCGCGTGGATAAGCTTCCAATGACATGGACCCCTGAATGACCAGATGAAGTTGAACACTTCTGTTGTTCCTTCCAGGAGCAGGAAATAATTTTCTGTTATGCGAGTCACTGAGATTTCAAGTTCATCTGTTCTTCCCCAAACATTTGCTTGTCTTACTTGATGTAGTTGTAAATAGGTCACTCAGAATACTTTATCCTTTTTCCTTGTAGGAACTTTGGCTTACACAGCCAGGACTTTCATATCTTACACTGCACCAGCTAAATAGTCTGTCCCCAAGAGTCAGTGGTTGTAATCTATGGTAACATTCAGATCTGTCCACTCGGTTAAAAATCCTTTATTATATATCTTGCCTGGTAAGAAGAATAAACAAACCCTCTTGGATGGAGAGAGCCTGGCAGTGGGTCAGCTTTCAGTCTCCCTTAATTTGTTGCTGCTTTGCATATTTCTTTGACCTTAGCAGCAGTCAAAGGCGAAAGGCTGACGGGTATCAATTCTCAGAAAGGGCACTGGCCTCTAAGTGGCTCTATGATCCATAGTGGTCCTGATAATTAAAACTCTGCCAGCACATGCAACCTACATGAGGCACACTGGCAGGAAGCGGCGTCTTCTGCCCTCAGATCGAGTGTAGCTGTCACAAATAAAGCCCGACACAGCATGCTCCCAGGCATGCTGCTTGGAAATTCAATGGGCAGTTGCTATGCCTTTCAGCACAACTCCAGGCCTGGGCAGTGTGTACTTCCACTAATGAGGAAGGACTTTATTTCTCTTCTCATTAAATTGGATCCCACACAACCCCCAAGCTGTGTGATAAAACAAAGCCTGCCTGCTCCTTACCCTTTCTTGTTTTAGATCTATTTGAAAGAGGAAACACAATAAAGTATTTCCAAATTTAATTTTCCATTTTCTCTCAGCCAGCACATCTAGCAAAATAAAGGCTCCAAACTTTTTCTTACACTTTTACTGAGGAAACAGATACAGAGTGTACTAATCTTGAGTGTGCAGCCCAATTAACTCCACATACTTACCTGCACATTTGACTACAGACCATGCCCGTCCCCTAAAGGTTCCGAAGGGTTTCTTCCTTCACAGACTCCTCCTTAAGGCAACTACTATTCCCACCTCAATCACTGCAGATTAGTCCGCAGCAGGTTCTAAATGTTCACTCCACATTCGTCTCACGTTTTCCTCCAGCTCGGCTCATGGCTCTAGGAAAACTTCACTAAGTAGTTTTTTTCTGATTATTCACTAGTTAGATTCTACCTTTTTCCTCTTATGATTTCCCTTGGTTTTATATTTGTTGGACATGCTTTTGCAACTTTTAAAGAAAAATATTTACAATTAAGAAAATGTGGAAAAGAAGACCCCAAGGGCAGATATGAGAATAAGGTTAAAGGACAGGTAACTCTGTAGAGGTCCAGGCCACCGGGGCCTCGGAATGGGGGTGTGCTCAGCCTACAGCCCTGCTATTCTTAGTGTCACCTGTATCACTGCCACAGTGGCAATCCCCTGTCCCCAGGCTGTCATCGACCAGATCCTGAACTCTGAAGTTATGACTTGAAAAGTTTGTAATTTCCGCAGCTTCATGGCTAAGATGAAGCTGCATGCGGGTTTGTTCACCATGCTCCTGATCCTTATCTAATACCTTTAGCTCCATCATAAGTCTTGTGAGTTGCTCCATTTGGTTGTCTCTTACCAGTATTGTCTGGGCTGTTCTAATTTATATGCATGTTCACATATATAATAGCTTGTCAAATTTCCCTACAAAACTCTAAAATTTGACTTGAAATTACTTTGAATCTATCAATTATTTGAAAGAGAATGGGCACCTTGACAATACTGAGGTTTCCAATCAGTGGCAAAATATATTGTTTTATTTAGATAATTCTTCATTAATTTGTCTCAGCTCTGATTTATATTTTTCATTGCATAGGTCTTGAATGTTTTCATTTTGCCTTTGTTTCATGTTTTAATGTAATTGTGCATTGTTTTGTTTTAATTTCTTTTTTACATATGTCCATTTGCATATGTGGATATATAACTTAGTTTTGTATATTGTATGTTTACTTTGCAATATTTATACTCTTCATATTCTGTGACCCTGCTAACATCACTTATTAATTCTGTTACCTTTTATGCAAATTCCTTAGGATAGTCTATGTCATAAGTTCATGTCATCTCTGAATAGGACAGTTTTATTTCCTTCTTTCCATTTTAAGGTTTAGAAAGCTCTCTTTCTTGCATTATTTCAGTGGTTGAAATCTCCAATGTAATGCTTAACAGAACTCTTGTTCTCAAACTTAGAGATGAATGGTTTATTCTTTCCCAATTCTGTATTATCTTAGCTATAAGCATTTTTTATTTTTAGTTTTTTAATTTTTTATTTTTTTGGTAAATGAACTTTATTGAGCTACAATAATTTCCCTTTAATTCCAGTTTTCTAAGGGAATTTTTAAAATTGTGAATGGGTGCTGAACTCTGACAAATATTTTTTCTGTTTCTATTTAGATGATCAGATAGTTTTTCTTCTATATTTGCTAAATATGGAAAATTGAAATAATAGATTTTTGATTAGCAAATCAACTTTATATTCCAAGAATAACTTCATTTGGCCATTGTGTATTAAGTTTTTAATGTTATTCTGTTTTATTAAACAGTAATATTTTGTAAAGGATTTTGCTTATACATTCTTGAGAATCATGGTTTTATTTACATTATCTTGGCCTGGTTTTGGTAATAGATCAATGCTGGCCTTATAAAAGGATTTGTAAAATGTTTTACCCTCTTATTTGTTAAAAAATATTGAGTAACATTGATTTTTTTTTAACTGTTTGGTAGAGTTCACCAGTTAAGTCCAGCTGGGCCTGCTGTGTCTTTATAAAATGACTTTTAGTTACAAACTCCATTTCTTTACTAGGACAGGACTGTTGAAATATTCTACTTCTTTTTGTGTTGATTTTACTTTTTATCTTATGAGAAATGTATCTACTTATATACATTGAATATTTTGGGGCATGAACTTGTTCATAATATCACCTCATATTTTTCAGATGTCTGCAGGACCTTTAGCTGTTATTCCTTGTTTTATTTCTGTTGGTGATTGCTATAAACTGAACTGTATCTTCCCAAACTTCATACATTGAAGCCCTAATCCTCAATGTGACTGTATTTGGAAATAGGGCCTATACGTACATAACTGAAGTTAAATAAAGTCTTGAAGTAGGGCTCTAATCCTCACAAGAAGAGGAAGAGAGACCAGAGATTTTGCATTCTCTGCACACGCACAAAGGAAAGGCCGTGTGAGGGCACAGTGAGAAGACGGCTGCTTGTAAGTCGGAAAGGGAGGCCTCGCCAGGAACCAACCTTGATGGCACCTTGATCTTGGCCTTCCTGCATCCAGAACTGTGAGAAAATAAATCTCTGTTGTTCAAGCCACTCAGACTATTATATTTTGTTACAGCTGCCTAAGGAAACTTACGCAGCGGTAATATTTGCTTTTCCTTTCATTTTCTTACTTATTAGTGTATTGAGAGTTTTATCGATTTTATTCACATGTTTGAAGATCCAGATTTTGGTTTATTGTCTTCCTGTACTATTTTTGTTTTCTGTTCCATTGTTTTAACTCTCTATTATTTCTTTCAGTGTACTCATTTAGGTTAAATTTGACTTTGTCTGTCTGGCTTCTTGAAGCAGAGGAAGCTCACATCATTGATTGTGAACCTTCTGCAGTCAGGTACTTGCTGATGTTGCTGGGGTCATGTGCACGTTTTTATTTTGTGTTTTCTATATGCACTGCATATTCATGTATCCTTTTTTCTTTTATTTATGTCTTCTTTGAGAGTGATTAATTCTTAATATTCTATTTAATCTCCATTTTTGTATTTGGTACATTTGTCTTATTTACAGTAATTGCTCAAGGGTTTACAACTTATATGTTCACATTGTCATGGGCTACTCCCAAATTATATTATACCATTTCAAGTACCAAGGCTATGTTATGCGTGATATTGCAATAGAATATATGGAAAAGCTGGTATAACATCTTAGCTGTCTTTTATTAAGTTAGGCATTAAAGAGATTTACAAAAATATAAAACAATGCAACCCTGCTCACTAATTTTCTTCTCTTTGGGAAACTGTAGTTATTTTTGTAAAAGTGTTATTTTGTTAATATTGCACAGGTACTTTAAAACAAGTTAATAAATAAATAAATACATATTAATCTCTACTAATAAATAGAGATTTCATTTTAATTTCTAATGTGGCATATCTTGGTAGAGATAGCCCATATAAACAAAGGTCTCTGAAGTTCTTGATAATTTTTTTTAAGACTGTAAAGCTGTCCTGAGACAAAAATGCTTCAGAATTCCTTCTTTGAACTGCTACTTGTCTTTAAATAAATTTTGTAAAGTCTTTTATTTGCTCCCATGTTACCATTTCTAGGGCTGTCCATTCCTTTATGTAGATACAAGTTTCCGTGTAGTATTATTTTCCTTCACCCTGAAAAGTTTCTTTACCGTCTATTGTAGTGAAGCTCTGCCTGCAAAAAAATTGTCCCTATTTTTGTTTGACTAAACATCTCTTCATTTTGACTTCCAGTGGGAAATTTAGCTAGATATCGATTTTTTAAGTTGGCATTTTCCCTATAGCAGTTGGTGCTGTTCATTGTATCATGCTCCCCTGGTCCCCTTCTAGCCGTTGGGAACAGAGCTTTGAGAAGGTCATTGTGAACTTCTTGTTCAGAAAAGAAGGCAGCTGGAATCAAAGGGTAGATAAAAAAGTATTAACTCCACATTTAATTCAATATGAGAACCTGCCCTTTTTACCAATTCATGTTCCATCAGCAAAAGCTCGAGTATTTCAAGTTGAGTTGTATTATTAAATTCATAATTTTCACCTAACCTCAATTCTTTAAAACCTTTGTTCAACAGTCTAAAGCCATTTTTAGTTGAATTAAAAATCCTACCTTAGGTCAATGGCATTGTGTGTTTTTGAGAAAAGTGTAGAGAGAAGCTGTCAGGTAACCTTTTTAGTCCCTCCACCCTCAGTATTTATTCTGCTAAAATAATATCAGAAAGCCTTCTACAATATAGGCATTCTTTATAGAATGTCACATTATTATTATATATAGTCAGCATTTAAATACATGTATTTTCTTAGAAATTTTAAAGGAGACTGACTTTTCTCCTTTGATAATGACAGCTCTGAATCTATTCTAGCAATAAAGGCAAACTCCAGAAATTTCAGAAGAAAAAACACACACCCATGTGCTGAAAGAGAAATAGCACCCACCCATTACCAAAGGGTGCACCAAGGAACAACCAAAAATAATGAGAAACATTTAGTGAAATGGGTCCTTTTAAATAAATGACTGTTTCATTATTTATATGTACGGTGTATGTCGGAACTACAGACATCTCCCTTTCAGACAAAGCAGTGCCTTGAAGAAGAGGTGCAAAACTATTGTAAAAAATATATTTCACTGAGACTCCATTCCATTTCAGCTTCATGTTCTGAGATATCCTCATGATAACTGTCCTACTGACATGGCTATTCCTAGGGCTGCTGTGGTATTGATAATGCAGGTTTACCCCATGCACCCTCAGCTGTTTAAGAAAATACAATCTTCTGAAAGCACCGATACCCAAGCCCTGAGGATCTTCTTATCATCCAAGCACTTGCACCTTCTGGAACCCCTGGCTTTACTACACATGCCTTTATCACCTTGATCCATCTAAACCCTACCCGCCTTCAGGGCTCAAACCAATGACTACATCCACCGTGAAACCCTCCCACAGACTGCAGGTGGCCTTTGGGCTCTTTTCTCTGCAACACAACAGAACATTTTTGTATGTTGATTTAACACTACCTGGGATGGTCATTTACTTGTCTGTACCCTCCCTGAGCTGTGCATAAGGGTTACTTTCAGACATAAGAAGTACATGGTGCAGGTAGAACATGGGTTTACTGGGTAGAACTTGGGAGCTGAGAAGTACAAGAGACAGCTCTGACTGGTGTAGCTCAGTGGGTTGGGCATCATGCTGCAAACCAAAAGGTTGCCTGTTTGATACCCAGTCAGGGCACATGCTTGGGTTGGGGGCTGGGTCCCAGGTTTGGGGGTGTGTGAGAGACAACAAATCGATGTTTCTGTCCCTCTCTTTCCCCATCCCTTTCCTTCTCACTAAAAATAAAGAAATAAAATCTAAAAAAAAAGATACACATACTCTTGCCTTAGTTTGCTTGGGGCTGCTGTAAACAAAATACCATAGACTGAATGACTTTAAACAACTAACATTTATTTCACAGTTCTAGAGCCTGGAAGTCCAAGGTCAAGGCTTTGGCAGATTTGGTGTCTGGTGAGAATCCACATCTTGCCCATAGAAGGCCATCTTCTTACTGTGTTTTCACAGGGAAAGAAGGGTCAAGGAAGAGCTACGAGGTCCTTTTTATAAGGACAATAATCCCATTCCTGCAGGCTCCATTGGGCGACTTTGCCCATAGACAGACACTAGACTGAGAAGTTCCCTGTTAGGCAGGATAAGGGGGGCTGCCATCAGCCTCTTCTCCCGTTGAAATAACTCTGATCAGCTAAGTTACCTGTGCTGAGCTCCCCAGGAAGGGAGAACACAAACCTACAGGACCACCCAGATTTAGCTCCTTAAAAAAGGCTTTGGGCTTGTTTATTTTTTATCTTCAGTCCCAGCACGCAGGCACACAATAGATACCTGTGATGAACTGGGTGAATGTCAAGATCCCCAATGTCATTGACTCTCTGCTACTGTGGACAGGAGAACCCTGCATGCCGAAGCACCTGGGAGATAGGGTTTAAGTCTATAAAAGTGTCTTTGATGTACAGTTACACCAGAATGTGCCGACAGATTCCTGTTTGAATAACCACCCCATGAGTGAGACTCCACAATCACTGCCCTCAGGCAGAGAACAGTCCACGTCTACCCAGTTTCACCTCATCGACTGTTGGCCTTTCTATGTGGCATACTGCTGCCCCAGGCTTACTAGCCTCACAATTGTCATTTTGTTACTTTTTATGCTGTACTCATTCCTGACAGCTGCTTCAGGAATATCCAAAATAGATGATTTTTTTTTCCTATTTTGCTAAGTATTTCTGTCAAGCAAGTATACACTGTGGAGTGTGTTGAAAGAGAAAGACACCATTCCAGCTATCAGACAAGTTACAGTCCCTGCTTGGACTCTGGCAGGTAACAATATTTTAGCATCTTCAGTATGAGAAAGAGAACAGTTTGATGAACATGTTTGCTGCTGTTGCTGCTGTTATTCCGAAGTTTGAGGGCTGTTTGCTCTCTCATTGCCCTGTTTTGGAATGCATGAGACAAGAGCTGGGAAACGAGGAAATGTATTTTAAAATGACAGGGACACTGGGCAAAATACTCTGGTAATTTTAAATTCAAATTAGTCAAGGAAGCTTATCAGCCAGGAGGAGAGCCTGAATTCCTCTTCTGTAGCCAGAGAACTTTTTGTTATAGCATCCAAGCTTCAGCAAGTACTTCACTGATGTTTAATTAGGAATAATTCCTCTGCTCTCTGTCTTAGTTTACCCATGTCTTCTGTATTTTCCCAGCCTTGGGGGGAACTTCCTGTTAGAAAATAAGCTTCTTCATTAGTAATGTGTCTTCATTAGCAAGCAACTGTTCTAAATGAATCGTGATATTTCAATTTTTTCATGTGATTTTTTTGCATATGATCTCAGCTGAATGACATCCACATTATTCATTGCCGTAGGCTTAAGTTAGTAACATCTCAGGTGTGGAATGTTAACCCAATACCATTGACTCTCAAAGGGAGGGAGGGAATGGACTTCCTATGGAGCTTATCTTCCACAGCAGATCTGTAGTCTCTGATGTCCAAATTATTGACCACTACATGGCAAAATAAACCCCTCTCAATTTAGAATATCATTGACATCTGTAAGTCACACTGGCCAAATCTCATAAATTGACAGATAAAGTCACTCATGTTTTATAGCAGTCACCTATGAAAAAATGATCTTCTTTTTGGAAAGTCAAACAGATTACTCTGTCAGGATCATCGTCATTATCATGCATTTGACACTCTCACTCACAGTAGGGCATAAAGCATTTAAAATGTTCCCAGGGAGTTTGCAGAAGTTGGGATATATCAGTCAGAAAACCTATGTGATGCTATAGTAACAGCGACTCCCAAATCTCAGTGGTTTAAACAGTTAAGGCTTGTTTCTGGCTTAAACAAGGTGAATGCACAAGGATCTTTGTCCAGGACAGTCCTTCAATATCCACACTAAGAAAAGTATTGCTCAGCACAAGTTACCACCATAGCATAGCAGGTAGACGGGAATGTATTAAATCTTTCCCTGGCTCTTAAAGCTTCACTCTGCAGTCAAGTATTTCACTTCTATTCACATTTCAGTGGCCAAACCAAGTCACATGCCAGCCCCTTTAAGGAAGTGACAATGTCACAGTTAAGCTGTTGATAAGAATGTGTGGGAGACCCTTCTGCATGGCGTGGGCCCAGCTCCCACTTGGAGATGCACAGGACCCACGCCCACAGATAGGTTCTCTCCTGGGAAATCAGGTTTGCAATATACTTAGGCCACTTTGAGTCTTGCTTTTGCTGAAAACTCCCTCACCCTGAATTGGGACAGCAAGTGCTTATTGTAACTTCCTAAAATCCATGCTAAAACTCCCCAATATGGAGTGTAACCCACTCAACCCCTTTTCCCTTTTCATTTGCAAATATCCTTCTTCTGTGATGTGATTAGCAGCATTGGCCTCTTTGTTGTCTGTATAAGGTAACCACCTATAGTGAACCTGTGCATAGTGAGTGAGGACCATCATGTAATGTGACAAGAAATAAAATAGAGGCCTGTCATGGTGGAGGCTGCAGTTTTTGCTCCCCTTGAGAGAAAAGCCATGCTGTCCTTTTTTCTCCACTGGACTTGGTAGTCTGTGTGAATGTTTTATTTCATCCATAATGACATGGACACTGCTGGCCAGTGTCTGCATCAAGAATGCATATTGAGAGGAACCTTCATGGTCATGCAGTTTACCTCCTTCAATTTACCAGTTGAGGAACTGTGAGTGGTGGGCTGTGGGGGCCTTTGTGGGTCAGCCCTCAGATGTCCTCAGGGCTCCTGGGGAAATCATTCGCTCTTTGGATTCTTTAGCTTTCCTGGGGTGAGGGGGGGAGGGTGTGCTTCTTGGCTGGGGAAAGTGAGGGCAGTGCTGGAGAAAGGAAGAGTGCTAGGACTCAGTGTAACATTCCACTGAACCCAGAAAACCTCGAATGTATTCAGAGGCCACTGGAAACCTGGACAGTACATATGAATGGAATTGCCTTACTACAAGTATTTTTTAGCTCAGTCTTCACCGTCTGGGAAGAGAAAAAGAACTTTTTGACAATTCCCTGAGACTCAACGCCCAGCTTGTGTGATCATCAAGGATATATAATTCTGACTTTGCTCTTTTATCTTTTATCATTCCTGCCCAGGCCTGATCCCAGAACAGGTGGACCTAAGTTTCTGTTGGGGGCAGGGAGGTGAGGCATGGGCATACTTCATGTTAGTGTGGATTTTACCTGTGTAAATTCCTGAATACAGATTCTCTATGATGTCTACCCAGGGAGAAACAGTGCAGCAGTAACCGTTCATCTGAACTGTCACAGGTGCAAGGTGGGTGGGAGGTGGGTGGGAGGTGGGTGACTTGCATGCTCACCTAGCCTCAAGCTCTGTGACTTCAGCTCTCTTGCTCCTGGCTCATGTGCATTCCTGCCCAAGGTGCTTGCTAGCCTTCTTCCTCAATTGACAAACTAATAATAAAGCATTGTTCTTCAAAAACACTTTTTCTTCTAGAATGTTATTCAGCCTTTTGCAAACAAAAAGCTTAAACTGCTTAAACAGCTAAGGCTTCTTTCACTGAAGGTCCCCGAAGGTGCTGATAGCTTGCAATGACCAAATTCAAAGCAAAATTTCAAAATCAAAATCAAAGCACTGCAGACTATTTTCAAACTGATCACTTACTGTTGTGACCTCTTCTAAGCAAAAGTCCACAATTAAAAAAAATGCATTTGGAGCTATTGTCCAGGCATGAAAGAAGACGGGAGACTTGCTGACCTCAATTATTGTCTGGCCATGTCATTATCTCTAACAAGTGAGTGGGAACAGAGGTCCAGACAAGCCAAAAGCAAGGACACATCATTAGCTTTCACATCTATTGAGAGAGAGAGAGAGAGAGAGAAAGAGAGACAGAGAGAAGATGAGGCTCCATGAAATGACTCTTTCTAAAAAGGCCAGGAAGGGAAGAGCACCTGGACACTGGTGTCACTGGGAAGGGGACCTGTGGTGGGAATAGCAAATGGGAACAAGGCCATTGGCTGAGCTGGGAAGTTGCAAGTGAGTTGGGGATAGCAGCCAACATCTGAGCAGGGATGACACTTCATACACAGGTGCTGCACTTGACAACAAGCTGGGAGTCCTCATAATACATCACCCAACACCAACACCTGTAACCACAGTGAGCCTTCTGAACTCCAGATGGACCACTTGGTTCTCATCCTAGTCCTGCTCCACTGCTACAGACACCTCAATATTTTATTCTAGACCCCTTCCCTGCAGTCCTAATGCACATTGCAACCAGAAAGTTCTATTTGATACCAATTTGATAACATCACTTGATCAGAAACTTCTATTTGTTCCCTATTTCCTGTCATAAAAAAAAGCAGAAGTGCTGCTTTCTCTGCTGGAAAGAAGCCAAGGATACATGGGCATTTGGCAAGAAGTCAGCCAGCTCTTGCATGTGAAGCCCAGACTAGGTTTCCTGCAGGCGAGGGAGGGTCCCATAACCAGTAAATGAGTCCCAATGGTCCTGCTTCTTTTCCCTAGCCAGACAGAAGGACATAACTTGATAGCATAGGGTGAAGAAAACAAAACTTTGAATTTACTCAATAATTTGATGAAAAATCCAGTCAGAGACATAGCGATGAAGATTACAGAAGCTAGAAAACAATTTCTGCTACCTTGGAAAATTGGTTTTGACAGTTTGCGCACGCGCGTGCGCGCTCGCACGCACGCGCTCGTGTGTGTGTGTGTGTGTGTGTGTGTGTGTGTGTGTGTGTGTCTGATTTATCACTCACCCTCTGAGCACTCAGGAGTATGCACACTTGCTATAGCTCCCACTCAGTTGGGGGCAGAGGATATGGGGTCAGGACTCTTGAAGAGGATAAACATGGTTTATTGCTGATAGCCCCGTGCTCTTTTGTTACAGTTGGAGCATCGAAAGCCTTCCTGAAACATTCTAGGCCCCTGGGATGCCAAAGTCCATTCTAGAGTAAAAATTTCTAACAAGTACTTCTGGGAGAAAGGATGGGTTATGGTGCAAATCCACCTCTGTGAGTTCCAACTTCCATTTCCAGAAACTGATAGGTTTGAGAAGGTCCCCTTTCTCCAAGAACTGGAGCATGTAAAGAAGAGGAAATACAGTGTTAGCAATGTGAGTGTGTTCTGACTCATCTGGACAGCCTTGGGCACAGCCACACTTTGAGGCATAAAGGAAGAGAAGTCAAGGTAGGTAAAGTCCCCCTACCTTGACCTCCACTGAGAAGCAGCCTCCTGCGCAGCATCCATTCCAGTAAGGAGAGCCATGGTTTGGGGAGAGGAAAGGGAATGTGCCAGAATTTGTGAGCAAAACCGGAGAATAGGTGGAAAGAGGTGTGGGATCAAGGAAAGAACAAAGGGAAGTGTGGGAAGGGACCAGGGTGGGAACAGGAGGGGAGGGAATGAGTAGAGCGAGACTAGGAGAAGGAAGGGGGTAAGGGCAGGTTGGGAGGGTCCAAGGAGGGGGCAAGTGGGACTCAACAACAAATGTAGTGTCCTAAAATGGAAGGTTGTAAGATAAACTGTGGTCTTTCCACTTATGGCCTGAAATGAGCTGACATTTGAAAAAAGAAGAGGACACTTAGGTCAGGCATCTGATTGAATGATGTGGTCTTTCTGGAAGGACTATTAAGGCTGCTGGGGGAAATGCAAAATGATACAGCCACTTTGGAAGACAGCTTGGTGTTTTGTGTGGTTTTTTTTTATACAACTAAATATGATCCAACAATATCTCCCTTTGTATTTACCCAAATGAGTTGAAATCTTATGTTTACAGCAACTTTATTCATAATTGCTAAAAACTTGAAAGAATCAAGATGATCTTCAGTAGGTGGTACAGCCAGATAATGGAATATTTTTCAATTCTTAAGAGAAATGAACTCTTAAGCCATAAAAATATATGAAGGAAACTTAAATGCATTTTACTCAGTGAAAAGAGCCTATTCTGTATGATACTATAATAATGAATGCATGTCATTATACATTTGCTAAGACTCATGGAATGTACCACACCGTGAGTGGACCTCATCTTAACTATGGACTGTGGGTGATACTGAAATTTTAACGTGGGTTCCTCAGTCACAATAAATGTGTCCCTCAGGGAGGGGGTGGCTGTGCATGTGTGAGGGCAGGTACATGGGAATCTCTGCACTCTCTGCTTGGTTTGCTGTGGACTGAAAACTGCTCTAAACATAAAGTTTATTTAAAACGTTGGTGATTTCCTAAATATGTCATGAGGTTTTTTCCTCTACCACTTTATATTGTCTAGTCTATCCATCTACTATTTTATTCACACCATCCATATGTGGCTATTACATACAGCATGAACTGAACCCTTAGATGATCCGATGGACCGGATTGGCGTGCTGACCTTGTGAATTATACTCAGATGACCTTGCATTTGCATCAGTCATTCATATCAGTTTCCTATTAGATCACATCTGATTTTAGGTTAGGCATATGACCTGCCTTTTATTGCTAATTATGATTAGAATGTAGTTTGTGAAATTAAAAAAAAAACAAAACTACTGCTATAGAAACTATTAAAATTCCCTTAATCTCACACTAAGGCCAACTTTGCCTCCATAGTACTAATTCCTGAAATGGTGGTTGGATGTGTGTTGCTCTACAATCATCCAATTACTCTCCTGTCCAGCTCTGTGTCATTGTCTTCACTCAGTTTTCTATTCTTTCCTCTCAGGATCCCTGTGGGGGAGCTTTGCTCACAGTAACCCCCCACCCCCCACCCCCACCCCAGTCCACCATGGATGAGAATAAGTCTACCAAGACATGATCTGCTTGGGGAGGAGAGGTAGTGGATCTCTCAAAGGAGAAGGGCCAAGAGCCTTTTCCTCAATGGGCTTTTATTGGGTTCTTTTGCACAGGAATACAGGCTCATTAATCATTATCAGGCAGTAAGGATCAAACAATAGATAACAAACAAAGAACTCTGAGGGCCTATTTTGAGTCAGGGTCAGATAGCTGAAGAGCAATCAAATTCTGAAGAACTAACTCACTTCTTGCTTGGACCTTTATTTAATTGAGAGCATTCTAAACAAAGTGGGTTTCACAGGATTTTACATATTGTTTCTTAGACCTGATCACCCCAGGGAACCCGCCCTTTCGGGCAAAGGGCTACACCCACCACCAGCATTGTTTCAGGCTTAAGGCGTTGTCTCAGGTTTAAATCAGGCAGGGCAAGCAAGGCAGCCAAGAGATTAGAGAATCCAAGACAGAATGAGGATTTAGGCTATGTCAGGACAACCATGGGGCTAGTTATGGATGAAGTAAAAGGAGCAGAAGTGACGCACCTGCCAGGGAGATAAGCCTTGCCTCCTTAGTGGCTTAGGGTCCGAAGGTCACTCACTCAACCTTAGTCACAGGGGTGGGTGGGTTACAGCTTCTGAAACCTGGCAGGGCGGTTCCCAACAGATCCCCATAATTGCCCTACTTTTTCCTCTACACTAACACTCTTTTAGAAAAGTTCTCTCAAGCTTATTCATACTAAACTTCAACTGACTGAAAAATCATTCCATGATCTGCTACTAAAGGAAATTTCCAAGTAAGAGAAACTAAACCTAAATTTAGAAAACGGGACCCAGGCATGTCAGAGAGGACTGCAAGCCACAGGATAAATATGGGAAATTTTCACATAGAACTAATTTTCCTTGAAGATGGGTTACACTAAATGTGATTTCACTAAAAAATGAATGTATAATGGCACATGGCTCAAAATTCACATGGCATTTACTGGTGAGATGTGAGGGTTCAATTAGGAATGCAGGTTCTCCAAAGCTACACTTCCACCTGAACACGTCAGTGGTCCCATTTCTCTCCCTGCCCTGAGATTTGGGTCGGGAAGAAGATTCTGAGAAGCATTCCCTTAAGACAGAAAAACTGATCTGTTGCAAAACTTACCAGAGGCTGGAAAAGTGCTGTATTTTAATAGGTGGGATGGGAACCAAGACTGTGGGTGACCCTGGGGTGACCCCACATCGTCCAGAGTCAATGGCATACTCAGGACCAACAGGGAAATATGCAAGAACCACCACCCCCAGCCTCGGACCTGGAATGACTGTGCTGTGAAAGTGCCAAGGAGGGAAAGATTGCATTTCTTCTAAACCCCCCGAGACAAGCCGGCCTGCACTCCAGAAGCACTGTTTTAGGGTTCAAGACACCTCCTTATGGCTGATGTGCTCTAATGACAACCCTGCCTGCAGCGAAACAGATGTTCACGGGGGAGTACTTGATTGATGATGGCAGCCTGGAGAGTCTGCAGCATGACATCAATAGTCCCTTTGCCCCAAACGGAGAGGAGATGCATTAACTAACACACAACAGCTGAAAACTGAGATAAAACAGGGGAACAACTGGTGGTTTAATGCCAGCAAGTGCCCACAGCAAATGGGCAGGTGAACATGAAAGCGTCAAAGGGAACTTCGCTCCTCTCCTTCAGGTTCCTCCTGATGCCTTTCTGCCTGGGAAAGAGACCGAGAGAAGGTTGAAAAGGTCAAGCAAACTTCTGTAGCTGCGCTTTGCAGTATTCCTGCCCAGACTGCACCGGTTTCCTGTATCTCTCACCCCTACCCCAGGCTTACAAGTGGGATCATTAAGACACCCGTGCTGGTGAAAGGCCAGCCCATCCCCAAGAAGCGATTTGGTCAGTGAGGTCCTGAAGGTGGTGGGTTTACACACTCTCTCGCTTCTAATAGTTTTCAGCCTCTGATTTATTATTATTTTAAACATATAATATTCTGCCTGATTCTCTGACCCATCGGGAAGCTGACTGTCATAAGAACATGGTTGCTTAAGGAAAATTAAGTGAAGGCATGAACACATCTCTGCTTAGGACCCGGGATTGCTCACCTCTGTGTTCCAACATTTGCTGAAGTGAACATAGCTCCACTTCAGCGTTTCGCTAGCAATGCTGCAATGGTCTCTCCTGCTGCATGGCCACTTCTGGTTGCAAATTCAGAAGCACACAGAAAACCCCAGGAGTCTGGGTGGTAGCCACATATAGCAAGGGGAGGGTGACATTGCAAGAGGGGTCCTTCCACTCTGCCTGGTTGCTGGGAACCATGGAAGATGCAGGAAGACTGCACTCAAGCTTCAGAGCTGTTTTAATCCTTCTTCCCCAAAGTAGCCCTGGTGTGTGGTTACGGATAGCGGGAAGCAGGATGAACTGGGCTTGGCGCCTCAGTCCCTGGAGATGAGCAGGCATTGGTCAGTCCTGCACCTGTGCTTCCTGGTGGCTGTGTAACCTGCAGAAGTGACTGTTCATGGCAGTTGCTTGCAGGTGGGAGGGGAGACTGTGTAGCCAGAGGTGCTTCTAACAACTGTTTGTATGAACCAGGAATGGAGTTTCTGGGATTCCTAACTATGTGAGAACTCCACCTTGCATTCAAAAAGGGAGGGAAGGGCAAAAAGAGAGCCGGGACACTCAGCGTAGATGGAGCGCTTGGACAGCAGAGTGTGTTCAGCTCTTGCAGTTTACAAGTAGGATCAATTTACCGCAGAGCCTTAGGACATTCGAGTCTTCCTAGAGACACACTGGTGAAGGGCCATCAAAGGTTAATGGAGTTAGGAAGATATGTATATAAATGGTTAGGGGCTGGAGGTTTGATAGAGGGTGCAGAATTCCATTTCTTAAGGCCAACGGTATGAAAGGAAATAAATCAACTTTAAAATTTTATTTTAACATAAAAAATTGAAACACCTAAAAATTTTATAATGTTTTATAATTCAAATAGTGATTTCATTTGGTATAAGTAAAAATAGGAAACATGTCCCCTTGCTTAGAAAGCTGATGAAAGCACACAGACGAGGAAGAGCCAAAATCATGCTGAGCCGAACACCATCCGCTGAGCATCGCGACGACGGCCCCTCGGAGAGAGAGGCTGAGGGGCGGACCCAGGAGGGGGGTAGGGAGGGGAGACCCAAAGAGGGGGACCACTCAGACTCATCCACAGGGAGGTTTTAGCAAGAAGAGCAATTAAACATAGGCTTCCCTTATTTGTAATTCTCTGCTCTATACATATATATACATATATACATATATACATATATAGTTTATATAAATATACAACTGTTTAGGTTTATAAATAGTCTTAGATTTGATTTAAAAGTGATACAAAGTAATATACTAATGAGAGTGATATATCAAAAATATAAGTCAAACATGTAATTAAATACAACCTTATAATCATTATGATACTGAGTACTTAAAATGCGCTAAACCCTCCACTTTTACATGCAGATCAAAGATACAAAAAAAATCACACATTTACATAAATATAAGCACGAAATGTGTTAATTGCAGCCTTATTTGAAATATTTTTAATGTAAAATTCCATTGAGGTGACCAGAAAAACAAAAAATGTCTAAAACAAAAAATTGTGAGACACTTGGAGAAATTTGAACAATGAGTGAATGTTAAACAGCATTAAGGAAGAACTATAATTTTGTTAATAGCAATAATGGTATTGCATCATTATCTGTTAAAGATTCATAATGTAGAATTTTGGGGTAAATAATATATTTTCTGGTGTTTATATTAAAGTACTCCAGTGGGTGAGGGAGTATGGAAAGTTATATTGTACAAATAAAATAGGACTGGCAAAATTGATTTCTAACTATGTTAAAAACAGCCAAAAATTATATATGTGGGCATACATATGTATATGTGAACATGTGTATGAGAATTTATCTGCACATTTTAATGTTTAGGTTAAAATATATGTGCATGTAAAATGTGTGTATATGTGGGAGTGTGTATATAATACATACATATATACATGTACATTTTATGTATTTTTTATTTGTTTATCCTCACAGACATTTATAATACATACATTATCTACCTATTGGTCTACCTACCTGAATGTTTTACTGAAGAAAAGATAAAATTTAATAATAGTAATAACTATTAAACAATCAGTGTAGGCATACTACTAGTGGAAGGGTAAATTCATGCAATCTTTTTTAGATATTACTTGCAACTGAGTTTAAAGATCCCTTTTCTTTTTAATTTAGGAGTCCTACTCTATTCATTTATGATGTGCAATTAACTAGAAGTCATGTCAAATATTTATGCAAATATTTTCATTAGACTGCTATTAGTAGATTAAAGATAAAAATAATTACTTGCTCTTCATTAGAAAAAGGTGAACATAAATTATGTTATAACAAACACAAAAATGCCCTCTTGGTGGCACAAGAGAAGATTTATTTAAATCTTGAAGAGGATGATTTAATAATCTAAATGTTGCATTACTTTGAATTATTCTATGCAATTAACAAAAAAATGAAAACAGGCAAGTTATTCTAAACTTTTAATGAATAATACTTATGTTCCTTTTGGTATCATTCAAAATAAACACTTTGTTACAGTAGCAAGTAGCACCCACACCTCAATGACTGCAACAACAAATAGCTATTCTTCGATCATGTATCGAAGACCACTGCTTGCATGGTTGTCATTTGCATGCCACACTCCTCTTGATGAGACATCAACGTTCTGGAACACTGATGGATAAACAAGGCTTAGAGAAAAGAGAAAATGGTGACAAATAGACTGGATCTTATAGCAATGCCTGAAAGTGTCACATGTCACTTTAACATTGCGTTGACCAAAGCAAGTTTATGGTCATGTGCGAGTTCAGGAAATTGGGGTAATACAATTCTATTGAAGAAGGATACTAATAACTGCTACATAAGTTTTATCTGCAAAAATATAAATAAAGTAACTAAGCCCCTAGATATAAAAATATACATTAATTTATATCGTTTAAAAAAAAAGAGTATCCTAGAAAAATGTACATATGAAAATTATAACATTTAGTATATAAAGTTTAGAATTTTAAACATATAATATTGAAATACACACATAAATATGGAAATTATCCTATCTGAAGACTAGAAAGAATAGATTGAAAACAGGGGAAAGAAAGGGAAGGAGCAAATCAAGGAACATGTATAAAGGACCCATGGGCATGGACAAGGAGGTGGGGATTGATTTGGGTGGGTGGGCAGCGCAGGGAAGAGCAATGGGGCGGGGAGTGGGACAATTGTAATTGAACAACAATAAAAAGAAAGAAAATGAATAGCCAGCTCTTCAGGGGATTAGAGATAATATCAAATTATTTAGCATACATGTAATTGTCCCTCAGAAAAAGTATAAAATTGGAACCAAAAATTATTTAAAGAAATAATATCAAAAGCCTTTTAAAAATGATTTAAAAATTTACTTATACATGCAAGAATCATAGTGAGGCTCAAGCAAAGTACATATTACAAGAACCATTCCTAGCCACAGCCTAGTCAAAATGCTATAAACCAAAGTTAAAGAAAAGGTAAAAAAGACCTTGAAAGCAGCCAGAGGGAAAAAAAGCACACATTATATCCAGGTATGCAAGAATTGGATTAAATGCTAATTTCACAGAAGATAATAGGAATACATTTTCAGTGCTGGAAGTTAAAAAGTAAAAATTTATCAGCCAAAAATATCCTCTGAAAGTGAGGAAGAGATCAACATATCTTCATGTTAACAGAAGCCTAAACGATTTGCTCCAGCCATCTGCACCGTGAGATGCGCAATGGCTGGCCTTGGGGCTGGAGGACAGGAGGCCATCTGCACAACTTGGATCTGCACAACTTGGATCTGCGCGTTCGGATGAGCGCTGCGAATGGTAAATGCAAGATGAAATGCAAGGCAGTGTGTTCTTTCCTCCTGTATTCAATTAAAAATTGACTTTTAAAATAACAAATAATACCACGAAGTAGATTTTTAAGACATATTTAGAGGTAAAAGATGTGATAAAATAACAACAGTTCATAATCCTCTGAGGTAGGGTATTTTTTTATCCCTATTTTACAGAAAAAAACAAAACAAACCAAAAAATGATCAGCTCCGGTTCAATGGCTTACTTAGAATCATGTAGCAAGAAAGTAGAGTGGAGACTGGAATCGGACTTAGCACCTTTACCATTTCTTACTGTTTGCTGCTCTCTGTTATTAGTGATGTATAGCCATTGGGTAATTAAATCCTCACTTTACATTCCTGTGGTGAGCAAGAAACTGTCAAAATACTAAATGTCACTAGAGATATTTAGTATATTTCATTTGGTTATATTTGATATAACATGATCTATGGAAAGGAGTGATATTTCTCTTCTGTTTCACTAAGCATTTTCAGTGCTTCAGAGCCCTTCAACATTCATTAAGATTTCACTATAATATCTGCTACAGTGGAATTTTATCCTCAGAAATCATTCAAGCAAAAAACATTCTGTAAGCCATGGAAGACTTTGATGCAAAATATTTACCTACATTTGTAAATCACAGGAAGTGACTTCTCTCCATAAGTACTGACCTTGACCAAAGGTATTTTCATTAGTTTTTTTATTTATCTCTCACGTTCAACCTTTAATTTGGCTTAATTTATGATGGATAATTAATTGTTCAAAGCAGTTTCTTGCTGAGTTAAATGTGGCATGTGGTCTGGGGAGCCTGCAGATGTGAGGCCTTTCTTTGTCATCTCTTTACATAATTGAATGTGGTTAGTGGCTACTTATTAAAGAACATGCCTTTATCCAGAGTCTTTGGTTATTAGAGTTTATTTAGTGTGATAGCTAAAAGCTTGACTTCTCACACTATGTAGAAGGGAAATCCAAATCTATAAGTGGAATCCCATGAAAGAATTTGCCTATTTAAAAATATTTTATGTATTTTATATAAAGCTTTCTCCTCTCATGCCTTAATATTGTCTTGAACATTGAAAAAAACTATTAGATAAAAATGGGTTGGGGTTGAAACTATGGCAATGACTGATTCTCAACACCTTTTAAAATATATTCCTCATGATTGTGAATTAATTGCCTGTATAGCATGAGCTATGCATTTTCAGTCATTTTCATTTTACGGAACATGACTTTTTTCAGGTAAGCATTTAATTTTACAATAGTTTTGTATTTCAAAAAAGTTGCAAATTAGGTTTGCACAGTTTCCATATACTCTTTCCCCTTGTCTTAATATCTTATATTCTATGGTATATTTGTCACAATTAATGAGTCAATATTGATAATATTTTATTGACTAAACTCCGTACTTTATTTGGATTTTCTCAGCTTTTCCATAATTCTTTTCTTCTGTCCCAGAATACCATATAGGATAAAACATCAGATTTATTCATTTTTTTCTCCTCCTTCTCTCTTCTTCTTTCTTCTTCTTCTTCTTCTTCTTCTTCTTCTTCTTCTTCTTCTTCTTCTTCTTCTTCTTCTTCCTCTTCCTCTTCCTCTTCCTCTTCCTCCTCTTCTTCTTCTCCTCCTCCTCCTTTTTTTCCTCCTCCACCTTCTTCTTCCTTGATAAAGAAGCCCTATTTTTTACTGAAATTTGTTATCACTCAGTGTTTTTACTTTTTAACATACCAAATCTGAAACCCTTAAGTCAATTATATTAATGGGTAATTCAATTTGTGTGATAATAAAATTCAATTAGTTTTAAGACCTTTAATACCAATATACTCAAAATCTATCAGTTATTCTAAAATGATAAAAGCTGTTCAGCCTTTTTAAGAAACAAACCTTGCAAGTTCACATAAACAGTCTAGTTACATTACATTTATATAATTCTTTCAAAAAGAAGTATATGTTCCCTTAATGTATAGTCCTCATCTAAAAAAGAAAATTATAATCAAAACAGCTTTTTCAGTTTTTTCTTTTTTTAATTTAAATTGCAATTTAAAGTTTATGCTGTTACAATAGTCCCAACTTCCCCCCTTTGCATGCCTCCACCAAGCACCCCCACCCACTGCCTCAGGCAATCCTCACACTGTTGTTCATGTCCTCCAGATCCATAGTTTTGGTCTTCTTCTCCTTAAAGCATACCCTTTAAATTTTCCTATAATATTTGTTTGGTGGTGATGAATTCCTTAAGCATTTTCTTGTTTGGGAAGCTCTTTATCTGTCTTTTGGTTCTAAATGATAGTTTTTCTGGGTAGAGTAATCTCAGCTGTAGGTCCTTGCTTTTCATCACTTTGAATATTTCTTGCCAATCCTTTCTATCCAGCAAAGTTTCTTTTGAGAAATCAGGTGACAGCTTTATGGGAACTCCCTTGTAGGTAACTAACTATTTTTCTCTTTCTGCCTTTAAGATTCTCCCTTTGTCTTTAACCTTTGACATTTCAATGATGATGTATCTTGGTGTGGGCCTCTTTGGGTTCATCTTGTTTGGGACTCTCTGTACTTATATATCTATTTCCTTCACCCAGTTAAGGAAGGTTTCTTTCATGACTTTTTCAAACAGGTTTTTAATTTCTTATTCTCTCTTCTCCTTCCAGCACAACTGTTGCCAATGTTGGTATGCTTGAAGTTGTCCCAGAGGCTTCTTACACAATCCTCACATTTTTGGATTCCTTTTTCTTCTCATAGTCCTGATTGGGTGTTTTTTGTTTCCTTATATTCCAAATTGCTCATTTGATTCTCACCTTCATCCACACTACTATTTATTCTCTATAAATTATTCTTCATTTTAGTTAATGCATACTTCATTTCTGACTGGCTATTTTTTCATGATTTCCATGTCCTTTTTTATGCTGTTAAAGTTCTTTTTGATTCATCTGTTCTCCCCCTAGGTTCACTGAGCACCCTTTTAACCACTGTTTTGTACTCTGCATCTACTAGATCACTTGTCTTTATTTTGTTAAGTTCTATTTCTAGAGTTTTCTGTTCTTTCATTGAGGCCATTTTTCTTTGTTGCCTCATTTTGGCAGCCTCCCTGTGTTTCTTCCTATGTATTAGGTAGAGCTGTTAGGGCTCACTAGCTTGGTAGAGTGTCCTAACAGAGTAGGCATCCTGTAGGGTTCAGTGGTACAGCTTCCCCTATCACCTAAGATGGGTATTCAAGATGCACCCCCCTGTGAGCTGTGTACACCCTCTTCTTATAGTTGAGCCTTGATTGCTGCTAGCAGGTCAAGGAGAGGGATTTACCCAGACCCGTCAGCCTCAACGGCAGGCTGTGACCACTGACTACCAGCCTCCAACCACTGTGGAGGACCAGCTGTGCAGGAACCCATTCCACAGAATGGAACTTACTCCAGTAGAACTCTGGTGCCCACTGAGTCCACCCCTTGAGTATCATTTGTGGAGGCAGTGGGATGATGGTGCTCTGATGTGGTCTGTAGCTATCCATTGGGTATGCAGGCTCTTGGGTCTCCTGGGAGGTACAGGCCAATGTCAGCCACTGCCTATTTCTGTCCAGGGCCCATGGCATAAACTACAAAGCAATCTGCAGATGGCTGCTACTTATGCTGGGCTTGGAGTTACCCAAGTGAGGCCAAGGTGTGAACCAAGACCAGCTGTTAATAGTGCCAGGCCTGGGGCCACTTAGTGAGAAGTATAGGATTTGCTGAGGCCAGGTGCTACTTGTTTGAGATAATTTAGAAAAATCTAAAGCATGAACCAGTACAAGACACTTGTATGGAAAAGTTACTGAAAATAGCTTGGGTGGGCCTGAAAATTGGGTGTGGTGGGACCTCAGGGAATCACCTGGGTGGGGCAAACAGTATGAGCCACAATGATGGAGACTCAGGTATGGTGTCTGCCTGCCAGCTCTGTGGGCGGAGGGCTCAGAAAAGGAACAATGTCTGCCAATACTTCTTTCTGGGAGAATTCTGCTCCCCAGTACTTGCCCTGATACCAGGAACTTCAGTTTCTCCCTGTATGACTCTGATACCTTTCAAGCTGCTGCCCTGGTGCTGGAGCTCAGAAGAAGTAAATTCAAGTAAGTCCATGTCTGGCCCCTTTAAGAGGAACTGCCCGGGACTCTAGAAGTTTATATCTTCCTCCACAGCCTCAATCCCCACTGTTTTTTTTTAGCCAGAAGTTATGGGGACTTATCTTGTTGACACTAGAACCTTGAGCTGATGGGCCTGGTATGGGACAGGAACCTTTCACTCCCGAAACATTCCTTCCAATTTTTTTCAGTCTCACATGGGTGTGGAATCAGCCCATTCTGCCCACCTTTCCTACCAATCTTCATGTGGTTTCTTCTTTAATTCCATAGTTGTAGGACTTCCATTCAGCTCAATTTCTGATGGCTTTGAATGATGATTGTTCTATAATTTACTTGTAATTTTGATGTGGTTGTGTGAGAGGGCCAGCTGTGTTTACCTACACCACCATCTTGACCAGAAGTCCTTCACTTTTATTCTTACCATTGTCTATCAATAGCCTTGGAATTTATCCAATTTCCCTTGCCAGGAGAAAATATTTATTTATTTATTTATTTATTTATTTATTTATTTATTTATTTAGATTGAATTTATTGGGGTGGCATTGGTTAATAAAATTACATAGGGTTCAGGTACGCAGTTCTATAATACATCTGTATATTGTATCTTCATTTCTTCTTATGAGGCAAGCTCTTCCTACTGATGAGAAATAAGCTTCCTTTGTGAACTGCGTACCCCACCCTGATTTTTTCAGTGGAAAGGCACTAGCCAGGAGGTGACAAGGCAAATATCTGGCTACTTCATTATCTCAATATAATAACCATAGTTGGGTACAATCACAAAATCTAAGAGGCGTATAAGACTTTAGAAATCATTTAATCATACATTGAGAGTTAAAGGTATTTTTCTCTATCTCTGTTCAACATGCTTGTTCTTGTAATGTATTTTAGAACATCAGAAAACAGACCACCTTACCCTTCCAACCACAGATCCCTCTACGTCTGTGATGCCAGCTTTAATCTCTGCCGTGGGTGGACACTCTCCTGTTGTAACTGTTCTACTCTAATGAGGCTTCTAGACCCATTCAGTTGTTCTGGTTGCCCCCTCCCAAGGTATTGCATTTGTTAATGATCCCCTCTTATATGGCAGAGTTTTTCTCCAGGTACATCCTAATTTCACCTCTGTAGCTTTTGTCCCCATAGGAACCTACATTTCCATTTAGCCCAAAGGATACAGACCCTAGTAGGGAATCTCTTTTGGGGCTTTTAGTAGGTTTATTAGATGTAGTCAGGTTTTGAGCTAAAATGCTATGACAAGCAGTTTTAGAGCCTTTCTCAGAAGTAGCTGTTGAAACTCTGATAACTAATCTGGTTTGAAAACCTGAGTGCTTTGTCCACTGCAATAATAAATGTTATATCTAGGCAACTAATAGGCAACTAAATGCATATTGGGAGAGAAAGCAGAGAAATCATATGTGGGGATAAAGAACAACCAAAAGAAAAAAGTAGAGGCTGTTCATTCAGAGTTTCCTTTAGCAAGGGAGTGGCTTGCATTTTGGCAGAGACTGAGCAGGAGGGTAGTGGAGAACGGAAGACAGGGAAGGCTCAGGGCTGCCCTGATGGGAGGCTGCTGGCCTGGGGAAGCTGGAGGCTGTTGCCTAAGTAGAAGTGGGGCATGCTATGTGGTTGGTTAGGGGAGCACGTTCGACTGGCTTTGGTTGGTTCTACATTGGAACCGGGGACAAAGATGAGGGAAGCTGCCAGTTATTAACCAAGTCCGGGCCCTTTTAGACCAATTGTTACAGGGGTTATTGGTTGGCTTCTGGAGTCATTCACTAGGGATATTTGTCTGACTTCCTACAAGTCTCACTTTGAAACAGCAGGCTGGCTTGGGGGCTGGTTGTGGAGAAAATATGTTGCTTTCTGGATGGGTTGCTGCAGGTAGTGGGGCTATTTGTATATATGATCTGGCTGTTGTTTGTTTGTATATTCAGTCCTCACATTACTGATTTCTGAAACTATTATTGTGTCCCTTCTTTTCAATTATGCTTAGAAGTGAGGATCATGGAGGTTTGTCTGGCTCCCCGGCAATGTCCCAGATACTGAGGTTACATACCTGAAATCACTCACAATCTGATTTTTTTAAGGTTTGCTTCACATTATAGCATTTCATGAAAGATGTGGATCACAGCTTACATTGCAGTTGGCTTTTAAATTAAATGAAGTATTGTGTTGGTGGTATACAGATAAGTCTACGAAATATCAAATTTAAATGTATTTCTGCTCTAGGAATATTCTGCAAATAGGAGAAAAAGAAACACATAGCACAGTCAATTTTAAAATCGGTCTTTCTATATGGCTGCTCTGGCACTTTTGGCAGATTGCACATTTATTTCCTGTATGATAAATCAAAGTAACACAAAAACAGGAACGCCAGTCCCCCAACAGCTGTGGGAATGCAAGCCTGGCAGGACTGAGCATCAAACAAACTTAAGAAAGTCAAACAGAAGGTGCATATAATGAAAATGCAGTAAAAGATAATAAATATTTAAAAATCACATTTAATGAGAAATGGCTGTGGGGTCCTTCCTTCCCCAGCTGGCCCTGGTCTGTATGGGGTGAAGAACCTGGCTGGAGTTACAGTAATTATTGGTTTATTCTTTCCTGCAACTGAATCTGAACTCCTCAGAGGCAGAAGCCAGTGTTTTTTATTGTTTTTTACCGTCATCTATTCTGTCCACACACCTCTAGTCCCTCCTCTGCAGAAACAAAGAAGAACTTCTGAGTCTGGAAGGTGCTAGTAGATGTTTGTTAAACAAATGGGTGCATGGAAAAATGAATAAATAACGTTATTGCCTTTCTCTGACTTGTTCAAAGGGATAATGAAACATTTTCTATTCCATAGTTATTTTACTCTTGACACTTTTCGAATAGATTTTGTATTAATACTTTGATAGCCTTCTAATACTAACTTCAAGGAATGATATTGGTTGAAATACAGTATCCAAATGGAAATATATTTCCTATTAGGGCTTGTTGGGGATTTGGCTATAAGTAATTTGTCAGCGAGGGTGTAAACAAGAAAAAGAAAATCGTTCTGCATGTTTAAAACAGAGATAATTTAAACAACATTACTCACATATGTGATGGAAATGTTGAGAATCTGAACGAGTTGGTGAGGTCAGGCTACTACCCCCAGGCTGGGGGCTCATAGGCAGAGGGCAGTTACCTGAGCTTGGGGTTGGGGTGACTTACCCCTAGTTGGGGTAGGGCCAAGCATTGAATTCTGTATGGATACACAGAGAAGGATCAGCTGCTGCCAAAGACTCCAAAGACAGAGGGAGGGGAAGGATACCTTGGTTTCTCCTGTCCCCTCACCCTCCCACTTCCTAGTGGAGGTTTTAAACTGGCAGGATCTGCCAGACAAAGCTGTCATGGGACACTGGGAGTTGGCAGTTTGCAAGGATGGACCCTGCGAAGGAGAGAAGGCAGAGAAAGGGTGACAAATGGATGAGGACCAGCAAGTCCAGAAGCAGTCCAGGGCAAGGGAGAGGGGGAAATCAAAGGTGACTATCTCTGATTTTAATGCGACTCAGATGGCTAACCATGACCAGGTTATTGACTCAGGTGAGGGGATCCACTGTCAAAGGAGTTTTCTTGACCTCCTAATATTCAGAAAAAAATTAATTCCAACTCTCTTTCCAACAACTGTAAGAGTCTGAAGACAGGTCTCTCCAGATTTCAGCAGCGTCTACATTTCCCTATCTCTGTTGTCAATGAACTGTCTCTACAAATTTGATTGTCTTTTGTCTCTTTTTAAGATGATCCTTATACCACTTCCCTGATATTGTTTCATACTGAAGAAACAGTCCATCTACTGTACGCTCCCCCTCTGAGGAAGTTGCTAAGTTAGGACAGAAGACTCTTTACTGGAGAGCCGAGAGGGCTCACTTTGTACACTGCTTATAGGGAGCCTACAATGCCCTGTCTCTTTTCAGGTCCCCTGACAGGGACAGTCTCTCACTAACATTTTTTCACAAATTCATATGCCTGTTCATTATTTTCCTGCTCTTTTCTCTCCTTCCCTACTCCTGCACTAACTTCTCACCCTCTTTCTACAGGATAGTACATGGCTACTCACAATTCTTGCTTGTGTCAAGCATTTAACTCACCCCAACTCACACTGATAAGCTAAGCTCCACATCCATCTCAAAGTATTTTGCAGTCAATAAGAACTCCACGGTTAATACAACCTTCTCTATAAAAAACAGTCATGGTTTTATAAAAATTAATAGACTATTATTAAGAAAATCCTCTTGGTTCCATAAAGGATAGAGGAGAAGTAGATTGTATTTAGGTATAAATAATAAAACCAGGTTGTAGAGATTTAAGTTTCAATTGCCTTAGGATATTTTTGTAAAACCATTTTACATGCTGTTTGAAAATGTGGATCTAAACCTCAGAAAATGGTCAAGGTTTTGCAAGATATTTATAAATTATCAGTAGTAACCAAAGACTTGGGATCAGATAGGATGGTCTGTAAATGACATGGATACTGAGAAGCAATTAAGCCTCTTATCAGACTTCTGAGTAACACCAGGTAATGGGAGTACGTGCAGGAGGAGGGGCAGATATGACGTCTGAGAGGTGAACTGTGAAGTGTGTCTGTTAGTAAGAGATGTCAGAGGAGCAGTGATGCTTGTCAAAGGCCAAAAAAGCCCCTCAAAATATATTTAAGAGACTACTTAGAAAATGTTTCTTGAATGAAAAAAAGTAATTTCATTGGATGGGCCAAATTATAAGCAAGTTTTGACTTTATCAAGTAAATTTCCAGAAAATTTGAGACATGGCCAATGAAGAGGGTATAAGGAGTTAGATTCAGCAGTGCTAGATTGCTCTATGTAAGAGTTTGGACGTAAAGAGAAGGGTAGAGATAAGTTGACTGACTGATAGGGAGAAATAAAGAGAAGACAGAAAAGTTTTTATTTTTAAATATATAATGACAGATTGAGCTTGTTCTTAGCTCAGGGAAGAAGCAGCCACAGAGAAGGAAGACATGAGAGATGGAAGTTATACTTAGTACTGCAAGGTGAGATAAAGTCACAGGCACTAGGAGAGGGCTTGGTCTTCATTGGGAGGCAATGGCATTCTCATCGTCCATGTGGATCAATACGGAAAAATGGCTGGGATGCAAGATCTTTAAAACCTCCAGTAGTTGACTGCCTCCTGCTTCTTTAAGGTTCTGGAGGAGACCAGAAAGAAAGATTAAATAAATATTGAATTTATTGCTTTCTCTTTAATACAGAAGTCCAACATGGAAGCTTTGTACCTGATGGGTCAGTCTAGACTAGATGTTAGTTCCACAAACTTGGTTCTGAACTGGACAAGGTAGCCAAAACACTCTGAAAGAAAACTACTTGTCTTTGGTCTTTTCCAAGTTCCCAGGCATGCTTTATAGTTTTTTTTTTTTTTTTCATTTTTGGTTCTTTATAGTTTTTTTCATTTTTGTGAGGAGGAATTTGAGGGAAAATTTCTCATGGGAAGGAAATGCCTACTTCCTCAAATCTTACACTACTGGTCAAAGTTTTGAATTTTTTCTTTTTCTTTTTTCTGGATTCTTTCCTGTCCCTTGCAGAGTCCCAGATGTTTATTTTGTGTAAATGTCAGCAACATTAGCTGGGAACTGAAGATACACAAGCCAAAAGAATGGTCAGAGTTGGCCAGGTAAAAAGGAGAAGTGTGTGACATATGGAAAGAGGGCATACAAAAACAGCATATAAAAGAAGAGAAATCAAAGAGGAACATAGCCTAAGAGAAAAGATTCTTAAAAAAGCTCATCAAGTGGATTTCACAAGTTTTAGTTCTTACTCTGAGAGCCCTACTGATTACATCATTCTGCTCCAACAGTGAGCTGACCTTGAGTCTAATCCTGACCATTTCAAATAAAGAAGTGTTTCATTAATTAAACCAGGGGTTGTGGAATGTAGAAGATGGTAATAGCTGATCTGTGAAATAGGAGAGGAAGTTATTGAAATGATTGGAATATATAATGGGAACAGAGGAATGTCACTGAAGTAGTCATGTACTTTCATCTCATTCATTCATTCATTCATTCATCCATCCATTCATTCATTCTAGAGTAAAATTAAGAAATGTTTTTTAAGACATACATGTGCCTGTCCTTGGGCCTGGCACACGTATGACAATACTCATGAAATGATTTGCTCTGTGTTCTTAAGGAGTATCCTGTCTATTGGATGGGGCAGCTAAAATTAAGTTATAACATAATATTAAATATAAGGTTGTAGTTGAGTGTAAGTGCTTATTACAGCTTTGGGAGGTTAAGGAAGGCTTTCCCAAGAAGGCCTTGTGTAATGTGGAGACTGATGATACCAGTGCAGATGAAAAACTAGTAAAACTGGACCAGGCAGGAAGGGAACAGCAGCATGTAGGTGACAGAATGCAAAGGTCCGAGGGAGGGCACTCTGAGGAACCTGGCCGAGCCGTAGGCAAGAATGGCTGGAACCCAGGATTCTAGAAAGTCACTCTTTGATGAATTTGCAGATTTTGTCTTGATGCTAAGTCCCTGAATTGGTTTTCATTTTTGGAAGAATCTCCTCATTCTTAGCAGCTCCTAGCTAATGCTGGCTGCATCTGCACAATATCAACACCTGGGACTCTAGAAGGGACAGGAAAGAATCCAGGAAAAAACTTAAATCTTCGGACAGTTGTATAAAACTTGAGGATTCTGCCAGCAAGCAGCCTGAGTTCTATAAATATTATTTAGAAATGGGTGCTCCACAGACTCCAGTAAGGAACACAGCTTGATCCCAGACTTGTGAGACCAAGAACTGAGAAATCAGCCAAGCCACCTAAAGGTCTGATCTACAGAAATGTGAGATAATAAATTTATTGTTTTAAGCTTCAAAAATTGTAGTGATTTATTAAGGTGGTGATGGTGAAACAAATACAGTATCTATATTTGTTTTATTCTTTATTTCTACCAAAACAATTGGACTGTTTAAGCAGTGTGGTTCACCTTCCCCTAAGCAGACATCACTTTGCAATTGTACATTCTTCACCAACACATGCGGCACCAAGAAAGTGTGTTGGGAGCAGGATATTTGCCTCAGTGGCAATGGTTTTTCTGAGTGTAGGCAAGGATGCATTATGCTCCCACAAGCCTCAGTTCAGCTACTATTTAAAAAAAAATGGAGAAGCAATATCAAGTTGTTTAAATAATATGGAAATAGTGATTATAACAGCAAACAATTGTGGTACAATTAGAGCAATCCAAGAAATATTCTGATTTTAAGTTCTGCTTAAATAAAGTATATCTGTTTAGATGGGGCTTAAATATATAAGTCACTGATTGACAGTTAGGTGTGTCTCCTCTCTCGATGTCTAAATTGATAAATTTAAATGTGATCTTTTTTCTGTTCTTTGTTTTTCCACCCCCTGTTGGTAGGATATCACCATGTTATACATACATTTTCCATACATGCCTAAAACAAAATCTTTTCACCTATGTCAAAATGCACATTTTAAAATTTGGCTCTAGTTTTCACTAAAACAAAACCTGACTTCCTCTAAATTTCATGAGCCCCAAATATCCCATTTTGGAAATCTGACTCCCCCCCCCCCCCTTAATCTAAACATAATAGTGGCTGATCAATTTCAGCATTCTTTCAGACAAGGCAACCTGGTTTCTTTTCAATGAATAAGAAATCAAAGCAGCTTCAACTGAAACACTTATTCTCAGCTTCATTAAAGGACATTCATTTCCCACTGAATACAAAGCATAAAACAATACAGGAATTTTCATCATTTGACTATATCAACCTGATAAAAAAACGTACTCTTATTAAGGATAAGAATATTCCTAATACTAAATGTGGAATCTTGCTTTTGTCTTCTCTTTCCTTCACAGTTCTTTGTAGCACATGCCAGTCGAACATGTGGGGTTGCCTTTCTGAGGCTGGAAGAAACCAGCACCTGTCCACGGTGTACCTGCAGAAAGAGGAAACCCCTCTACAGGTGGCCCAAATGATTTTCCAGAGGTGTCGGTCACGCATGGAGCTGCACTCTACATTCTCCAGTTGAGAGGCTTTCAAAATCCTCCCCTGTCTCTATTTTACAACAGTAAGGAAAGCTCAGGGCAGGAGTCCTGCTGCAGTTGCTGTTCTTCTTGCAAATGAAACTATATGTTGGCTTCCTGAAATGTGAGAGATGACAGTAGAATGCCTTTCACCGCCTTACCAGAGATTTTCTCTTCGGCCTCAGGTTTAATCTTAAAACCATGGAAATTACAGAAAATGAAAATCCATAAAGAAGCAAATTAGGAGAAGTATTCTTCTAGTAGGCTTAACTACATCAGTATATATAAGATATATGCTGATAGGAATCATTAAGAGTTAGAATTATTTGCATTTTGGTTATTTTTTATTGTTATTCTTTTATGGTTGTCCCAATTTTTCTCCCTTTGCCCTATTCTGCCCATCCCACCCTGCACCAATTCAAAAGCATTTTTCAGAAAAAAAAAACAAAAAAAACAAACAACCAATACCCCATAGTATCAGGGTGGGGCTACAATCTCTGGCAATAATGAGACCTCTGATTCAGCTCCATCTCTTTTCCTTGTAGGACATCTCCCAACACGATGGCATCAGGGGTCAGTGTATAGAGTTTCCTAATGGACCAAAGACAGAAATACTTTGGTATTACTGCCGACAGCTCTTGGCCTTGGTCTCCAAAGTCTGCAGTACAAAAGTATTCTAATGCGAGCTTTGATGTTCATAGGATAAGCCAAATTTTCTCAAAATAATTATTAAGTGCATCTCTATGGGATGTGAATATTTTAAAATGTGAACATTTCAAGATGAAAGCCTGACAATAAAGCCTTGGTTTCTTTTTGAAAGTCATTACCCTGAAGTGATTGGCATTATATGGTTCTAAAGTAAGAATGGGCTCATGGACAAGCTTCAAGGAGTGCAGAGTGACCTGGGCTGCACAACCCTTTCTAGTTGAGGTCTCTCCATAGGGGGGGAGTCCCCTGTGCAGGGGATTGAGAAAGGCCGTCGAGATACGGGCACCAAAGGGCAAGGAAAAGAGTAAATAGTAGGGACTCTGTCATTACCACGGATCTGGTTTTCTATTTTGAAGAATTGCCACATCATTTTTCCAGGATTATGGGCCCGTGAAATTTCAGCGAGACGTGCACACGTGGGTTAGGGGACACGTGGTGGCCATGTTTTCCTGATAAAGTGACTAACACACTCTTCATATCTCTTCTTACCACATTCTTCAAACCCCAGAATACATAAACTCACACCCCTTTTGTATACTCACATCCACATACTCACACCTACAAACATACAAATATACTCTCATACACACACATACCCTTCTAGTCTAATTATACTCTCATACTTTCATTCACACACACTCACAAAATGTAAACACACTCTCATACTCATGTACACTCACAAGCACCTGCTCACAATGTCTCACACTCATCATCCACTCATAGACATTCACACACTCACAATCACTTTTGCATACTCTCATACATAAGTACTCACATATAACCCCGCACACTCACAAACACACTGTCAAACATGTCACAAACCCACACAGTCTCACAGGTATACCTACACACTTTCACTCACACACTTGTCCTGCTCAGCTGGGTCTGAGCCCAGCCTCTGTGGGACCTGTCCCGTCAGACACTGCTGAAGGCAGAGAGAGCTGAGATCCCACTGTTGACTTCCCTATTAACCATATCACTGGACTGAGCATCCTTCATTCCTACGAGGGCAATGTGGTTTGAGGGGACGTGTATCAACTGCACGTGCACAGCCGCTCCCATTCAGCACATGAAGTGTGAATTGTTGGGACACTTGGGAATTAAGCGGCCAGTACAGTTTGGTCTCAAATCAGCCTTCAGCTTTAAGCTTCAAGAGATCCCATCATTGCAAGAAATAGGCCATACAACGAAGAGGACAGCTTTTCTTCAAAGACCTCTGAAGTGCCCCACAAATTCCTTCTTGGATAAATATTGTCATTCCAACCCATGGAGGGAAAAGCCAGTCAAGGGTCCAAGGAGCTCAAAGGTTTTCAGCTGGGAAGTAGGGGCCCTGCTTTCAGGACCCAGTGCTGCCCCCACTAGCTGGGTGGCCCCAGCCACGTCCCCAGTGCTTCTTCCTGTTTATGCTGAGTCTGCGCTTCTCAAGTCTGCCCTGTTAAAAGCACTTATGATTGACCTTGACATTTGAGTCCTCTCCCTGATCATGTAATCACAGCTGAGGGTGCTGCTCTTCTCTGTGAGGTGGCGTCTCACTCTAGCCCTTTGCCCACAGAACAGAATGACAGTCACATGGCTCTTACTCTGCAGAGAGCTGGCAGCTCCTGTAGCAGAACAAGTGGCAGAAAATTCCAGCCTAGAAGAGTTGAAAACCTGGAGGCGGAGCAAGGGCAGCACAAGGAAAAAGCTATGATGATCAGGGAGCTGTGGACGTAAATGCTGGTTGCTGCCATGGGTTGGGTCAAGTTTATCACAAGAAGCTTTTCTCCTGTGACTCACTCTTGATGGGATTTATGGCACATACCCTGAAAGAGTGTGTCCCTGTCTAAAATCATTAAAGGCCATGTTGCAGGTGAGGTCTTTTGTATCAACAAATAGGACAATATTTTCCACTAAAAAAGACATGGATGCCATTTACCAGCTGGGAAAATTTGAGGAGACCAAACTCCCAGAACCTCAGTTCTTCTCATTTGTGCACCTCACACAGTTATGAGACAACCTAATGCTCTACAGCACAGGACAGTGGCAGGGGACCGCTACACGTCATATGGAGGGCTTGTCATGCCTTTGTTAACATCTCAGGCTTAGAGGAATGATTTAAACATTTAAATTTCTTTAAAATTTTTTAATTACAGTTTACATTCAATACTATTTTGTATTAGTTTCAGGTGTACAGGAGAGTGGCTAGACAACCATACACTTTACCAAGTGGTCCCCTTTGTATTTCCAGCCCCACCTGGCACCACTGGTGGAGGGCAGACTGGTTCAACCGCTACAGAAAATGATACAGAGGTTCCTCAAAAAAATAAAAATGAAGCTTCCTTTTGACCCAGAGATTCCATGTATGGGCCTATATCCAAAGAAACTCAAAACACGAATTCAAAAGAATATATGCACCTTATGCTCATTTCGGCATTATTTATAAAACAAGAAATGAAAGCCACCCAAGTACTCACCAGTAGATGAACAGGTAAAAAAGTGGTGAGACATATATATGAAGAAATATTACTTGACCATAAAAAGGAAATCTTATTATTTGTGACAGCAGGATGGACCTAGAGGGTATTAGGCTGAGTGAAATAAGTCAGTCAGAGAAAGGCAAATGCCACATGATCTCACTTATATGTGAAAGCTAAAGAATAATACGAATGAGCGAACAAAACAAACAGACTCGTAGGTACAGACAACAGGTAGACTGATGGCTGCCAGAGAGGAGGGGGACTAGGGGGCTGGATGGAGAAGTTCAAGGGACTGAAAAATGCAGATTGGTAGTTACAAAATCTTCATAGGGTGCATAGTGCAGTGTAAGAAATAAAGTCAATAATTTTGTAATAGACACTTAAATTTCCAATTTGAATGCTCTGATTGTCTCAGGGTTGAACAACTGTCCAAGTGTTACAGGGAAGGCAGTAGGTCTGCGGTCTACCCTGCTCATCTGACGAATATTTCACTGAATCTCCCAGGAGCTGTACTGAGAGGTGCCTAGTCATACTCCTCTCGTTATCACAAGTGCTTCATGGCTATGGACTCTGACTAGCATAGAACCAAATGATGTCAGATGATGAAGTGTCAGGTCACAGGTCATTGTCTTTTCTAATAAAATTTAAATGCTAATCCCTTTAATATCATTATTAACATAATCCAAGGTAATAGTGTGTCTGTTTCTTCATTATGGCGGGGGCTGCTTGAGGACAAGAGTGACACCACATCATCTCTGTCCTCCCAGCTGTCTGACATTTATCAGACTTTAAACACATGGATGGAAATCAACAGTACGCTGATTTCGCTTTGTGACCACTCGTGGTCTCATCTAAATGCTGTTAAAGGCCAGAGATCTGCGAGTCTAAGCCTGGTGTGTTGTTCTGAGAAAAACGAAATCCAGACGGATGGAGTGAACAGCCAAGGCTGTGACGTTATCGAGTGTCTGGACACCACGCTGTGAGGCCCCGGTGCCATGTGCTGTGCCCCTCCCACCCTGCATTCTCTGTTCATCCTGGGAATCTTGGAAACCTACTCACAGTGAAATAACAATACAGAGGACCTCGATTCTAAACCAGAAACAGTGATGTCTGTGTTCACTAATAGCCTTGCCTGGTGCTGTGAACACTGCTTGTGTTTACAGTGTGAAGTCAGAGCCAACCTTAGGTGTGTGCCCTGGGGCTGTGGTATCTGGAGTGGTCTTGTTTTACCTGAAGATGCCATTTCACTAGTGTGCTGGAAGCCCCTGGTTGAGGAATGAGGGAGACTGGGCCCTTGAAGGTGTGTCAGGATCCCAGCGCATTCTTTCCTGGGAGGTGACAAAAGGCACCCCCCTTCACCCAACACAGATAGAACTTTTGTGAAAAGAGAAATGAGCCCCCCTGCCTGCCCTGCTGTGGCCGCTCTGCTGTCTGTCAGGAGATGACGGGGTGACCTTCAGTTCCCTATTCCTGCTGGTTAAACTACATGTAGTTAAGAGTGCATTAGCAACTCCCTACTTGTAAACATGAGTCCCTTAGACTTGCAGAACTAGCAAGAAAAGAAACTTCTTAAGTATGCTGCATGTGGGTAATCTAGTAGTTTTATTTTCTAATCCTGTGTTTCCAAATTCACATTGATTTTTATCCCCTGAAAATGCATCCATAAATTAGCACCCACTCAGAAGATATTTGACCTCCTGTGTGCATTTGTAACCTTCCTGTCCCAGGGCGAATCACTGCACATTCCTGGCTCTTTGGTGGCCCAGCAAGTGGCACAGTGGGGACCCCACTGGTCAGGGTGGGCCTTCCTATCACCAAGACCCCACCCTGAGCATCTAACACCTGCTCTTTTTGGGTCTGGAAGCCTGGTCACCCCTTCTGCACAGTTAGAAATGGTCCCTGCAGCCCATGGAGAGTGTCCTTCTGTGGTTCCAGACAGATGGGCATTTTCTCTCATGGTTAAACTCCCCGTGGGGCCGCTCTGTGAGAGTCAGCAGCTGCCACACTGCCCGGAAAAGGAGCCTCAGTTCTGCAGAGATTCACCCATTTGTCTGATGGCCAGGTTAAATGAGGAGGTGATTTTGGACCATTTTTGGAGTTAACGTTTTTCCTCTTCAAATTCAGCTTTGCAATCATGAGACTTAGGATACCCTTGGGGTTTAAAACAAGGCCGAATGCCTTTAGAAACGTCTGGAGTAATTCCTTTGTCCAGTTATGACCAAGGAACAAGGTCAAAGGGGAGAGAGAGACTCGTTTCTTGTGCATAATTTGGACCATGCAGCACGTTTTACCATATCTCAGATAGACACCTTTCTTATCTGTGAGAGAGGCCAAATGACATTCCTGGTTTCCAAATAAATCACTCAATAACTTCCTTGATTGCTGGGTCTATTCAAGGGTCTGATAGATTCTAAGCACTGGTCAGGTCCTTCATATCCTGGCTGTAAGTAACAGTTCCTGAAATTTCTTTGTAATAAATTTAACCTGCTGTCTGCAAGAGACATGTCAATTATTTAATCTTTTTCTGGGAGCAAGAAACAGCAATGTTCATTGCTCATCTTACTCTCTGGTTTCTCCCAAAATATTAATAAATATTAAATAATAATACACAAGCCCCTTTGTAATTAAGCTGGCTTCCTGTGCGGAGCCTGCTCAATGACACATCACAGTACTGATTTGCTAGGTAATATGCATCTCTCTAATTCAAAGGAATTGAGCTGAAATCCCTACTAAATTAAAAATCCAAATATTATGAGTTTCTCTCATTTCACCTTTCTGTCTCTTATGTTTACTTGTCTTTATTTAGTAATAAAAGAGAAAAAATATGGGACTTTATTGATGAATTTGATCTCCCTGGGAGGACTTGTCCCTGTTCTGTTACATATAGAGATTTGCCTTCTTTGTTGTATTTTAAATATGTTTAATTGAATGCCTTTTATGTGCTATTGTATGATTTGTTCACAAATGACTGAGAAATAAATGTGTAAGTTGTTAGCATACTCATCAGTTATCCATGAGCCAGTGACTCACATCCACAGGAAGCTGGTCACTGCTCTAACATTGAACTCCTGCTCACATGGACTTGGAGGGGGGCCCATGGAGGGGAAGTTGTCACTGTAGCAATCAATGTTACTATGAATTCTTCATTGGTGACAAATGAAAATGTGGCCTCGATATCTCAGAAAATTGTTGCAACCATGAGTTAGTTGACTTCATTCCTACAAGCTTCCTTAAGCCTTAATACTTTAACCATGACTCACTCCAGACTTCCAGAACGAGACTTTAATGGGAGCAGCAATCTAACAATACAGGTGGTACTGTGCCCTGATTATCATGTTTGACACTTACAGTCATTCTTCACTCCTTGTCAATGTCCATTTCTCATGCAACCTGTTTCAAACACCCCAGGGGAGTCTAGCAGATGCCTCCCTCTGGGGTGAACTCTCCGGGCAGAGGCATTGCCCTCTTCCTCATTATTGCTGGATAATGCCCAGTGCAGACATCTGCCTGCCACCAAGTGCAATGTGGGAGCGAGGCTGGAAGCCAGACTTTATGTTCCCAGTCCAGCTCCTGCTGTGCAGTGCAGGGCCTTCTAATGTTCCACACCCTCACTAAGTGTGAAAATGCACAATAGAACTGAGCATTATGTACTTGGGTTTCACAAGACTGAATTACTATGGTCTGGGGAGAGAGGCACAGACCCACAGGACGGTGGGTGCATATGTACCTTAGCAATGGCTTGGGAAGCAAAAAACCACGGTACCTTGGGAATGATGAAATTTCAGACATGTCTTAGTAACCTAAACTCAGGAGGGCCAGTGCCACACATACTCACTCAGTCCTTTTCTCCCACCCTCTGCTTCTAGGTAGCCATGAAATAAAATCTCATTTCCTTGATAGCATTTAAAGGGTAATTGTGATGTATCTTTTAGTCCCCATCATATAAATACTTGCACATTTCATTTAGAATACGCTTTGCAAATGGTGAGAATGGGGACTCAATCATCCCACAAATGATTTTCTTTTTTTTTCCTTTTGGTATCATTGTCTTGTGTGTGTCCTGGTGTTTGAGATGTTTTTAAAAAGCCTTTCTTATGAAGAGTTCAAGGACCTACTGAGGCCAATGACCAATAAAGGAATCTCTGTTCATGATATTTATAGACTTGTTACAACTTGGTGTGTTGCCAGAGTAACAACTCTAATGATAATTACCTTAGACGGTCTTTCTGTTTCTCCACTGAGGTTCGGATGTTAAATGACAGTTTAGTGTCTCTTCACAACATGAAACAGTTAATAATAAGTAATTCTTCCTGCATTCCATTGCACATAGGAAGCTAGAAATTTACAAAAAAAAATGGGTTATAGGAGAGAAAAATAAGCAAACATATCCCAGCAGAATGTACACACTGTCAATCTGGTTTATTCTCCTGCCTCTCTTCGGTAGTTTTCAGGTAAATTCTCCACCTGGATTCTGAAAGGTCCGCAGAGAGGTCATGGTGCTACAGGAAGTGCATCGATCCAGCTCTTGGTTCTGTTTCTGATTCCAGTCAGGTGCTGCTAACTCACTGAGGGCATCAGTACAAAACAAGTAATTTCCCTTCCCGTGTCAGAAAATGTGGCATTTCCATCAGGTGGTATCTAGAGTTCCTCCTGTTCTAAAATTGTGTGTGTCTAAGTCAACACCTTTTGACTGATTGCTCATGTTTTCCTCCAAATTTTCCCCTTTCTGATCAATGTCAGGAGTGTAATTACTATGGCAAAGATAAAATAGCAATAATAGTTTATTGGTTCTAACTATATGTTCACTCTCATGCTAAGCACTAAAATACATGAAGTCACTCAATTTTCATGGTGACACGACAAGGATACTACATAGTGTGCCCATCTTACAGATGACAAAGCTGAGGCATGGGGAGGCTCAGGAAATTGTCCAAAGTTTCCCCAGAGGTGATTAATGAAGATTTCAGCCTTGGCATATCTCCAGAGCCTGCATGGTATTCTCTGCAGGTCCAGCATTGGTAGCACATGGAGGAAACTTGGAGAGGAAAGTGGCCTGGCTGACATATCAGATTAAAAGGGTCATGGGTTACATCGCTTCCTCTTGGCATCTGCAGACTTCTGACAATGCTCTCATACGTACCAGGTCCCAATAAGCCACATGAGAGTCTGGAATAGTGTGGCCCATGGATATCTCCTCCATTCCCCCACCCACACGTCTCTTCCTAAAGAGGCACGGATAAGACCTCATGTGTCCTCCAAAAACCACCCTTTCCACTTCTCCTCATTAAGCCCCTCCTCTTCAAAACTGAAGTGTAGCTTTATATCCCCCCTTCTTCACAGGTGTTTGAACTTCCAATTGCTGTTGTAACAAATGACGATGGATGTAGTGAATTGAAAGAACCCGAATGTATTATCTTGCAGGTTTGGGGGTCAGGAATGCATAATAGGTCTCTGACCTAAAGTTCTGGCAGGGCTGCATTCCTGCAGGAGGCAAGAGGAGAGAATCTATCTTCGGGCCTTCTGCAGGTTCCAGAGACCACCTGCACTCCTCGGCTTGTGGCCACTTGGTGTTGCAAATTAAAAATCTTCATCCTTTTCTGCAGCCTCAACATCTCCACACACAGGCTGTGAACCGGCTATCCAGGTGCCAGTCATCTGCAAGAAGGGACTTAGAAGATGCCCCTTTGCTGCTTGGTGTCAGTGTAAGAAATGTCCAACATGCAGAGAATTTTTGTCAGAGTTAATTTGAATGGAAACTGGCAACAATTTCTGGGGAGAAAGATCTTAAAATGCTTTGGAGAATGATTATTTGCAGCTTCTTTTATGCATTTAAAATTAAGGAGAAAAGGTACATGGAGATGGGAGAAGGCAAGGCAGGGATTAAATTACTAGAGAGTTAATAAGATTATGTGATTTCTTGAGGATGGTTTAAGCTTATTTCAAAGGTGCATTAGCCTAAATACACAAAAATAATGGACTAGGTATGTTTAACAAAGATAAACCTTTTACTAAAAAAGTTATATGCCTGGGTGTGACTACCCACTATGACCTGTCCACTTGGGAATTTATGATCAGATAACCCTGTGAGGTTACTTTCCATAGCACCACTCTTTCCATGCACATCGGTGTCCTAATTGGCTGTCCCAGCTGTGCTCTGATTTCTGGAAGGTTTATTGTCCTGGTGGTGTCCTGGTGTGCTACTCAGGGACTGCCAAGGCTCCCTGCCCTAAAGAGTGAATCTCATGCTTCTAGAACCCCCAGGACTCCACTTCTGGCCAGCCCTGACTTAGCAAGAAAGGGAGGAAGGTTCTACTAGCACTGCTCATTAAGGGACAGCCAGTGTTACAAAGGCTCTATCAGGATGGGGAGCTTCCTCCTTTTCTAGTTCCTTCCTCATGTTCCTGTTCCTTATGGTCCTCCCAAGTCCTAACCAGCAAGGGAATCCCCTGCAAGGGAAGTCCACCCCAGCACCCCTTCTCCACTGCCTGCCTTACTGCTTTGGCAATCCCCCTGTCCCCCTGGGTGGGTCCCATCCCTGGAGATCGGTGGCTCAATGTTTAATTTTAAAAAATCGGAGGAGGGAGAGGAGCACTTAGATCTTCCTCTCCAAAAAATCCATGAGTGTTTTCTCAGCTAATCTGAAATTATGAATCTCTTGGTCACTTTTGCGTGCCACTACCTATTGGCATGCTGGGTTGCTTTCTTAAAATCAAGTGGTCACAAAACAAAGAATGTGAAAATGAAGCCAAGGCCACTATTGCTCTTGTGGGGGACAAAAATGGTTCTATGGAAAGTACCTTTGCAAGGTGATCTGATCATAAATTCCTAAGCGGGAAGGTCCTGGTGGGTCAGTCCTATAACTTCTTAAGTGAAAAGTTTTTAAGCAACACCTGCCCATTGTTCCCAAGTATCTAGGTTAACACACCTTTGAAATGCCAGAAGTAATACTCCTTGAAGTGGAATACCTCAATAAAGCTGACAAAATTACAAAAAAAAATCTTTTAAAATTCTTTAGCAAAGATTGGCAGATGGTAATTTTTGTAGTTTTTGCTCATGTGAACTATATTTCACTTTTGTTAGTAAAATGCAGTGTTGCTGCATAAACTGTTCCAGGATAAGATTTATTTTCTGTCAGTGACATAGTTCTCTGCGTTTTGACTTTATTTTTGTGCCCGAGGAGCCATTCTTTGCACTACAGTCACACCTCGGTACTTGTGGGCTTCAGAACTTGTCAAACCCTGCACTCGTCGCATTTGGACATGAAAAAAATGTTTCTGTACCTGGTGCTTGCTCAGGACTGATCTCACTTGCTAGAACTTCTATGAGTTATGACGCAGCCCCACAAGAGAAGATGCGTCCTTGTTCGGTGCTCCTCGGTTTCAGCACTCATCCTGAGTTCCAGGACGAATAAATGACGAGTACTGAGGTACCACTGTATCTCACTAGGTGATCCTTTTAGCCTCTTTTTGTCCTAAGAACTTTCTCCATCTTTTGGTCTGTGTCTTTTATTACACTATGAAAAAGCTACGTTTTCTTTATTTCAAATCCTTATTGGCATAGGTTGTGATTTTTGTATTGGTAGATTCGGTTGGTAGCAATTTTCTTTTTTGATGATGGCTTCTCTGCTATTGTCTTCTTCCCTTTGGGATTACTGATTATTCATATGTTAGATTTTTTCAATCTCCCCTATGGAATTTAACCTCTTATGATAGAGCATGCTTTCCAAAGATAGCACATGCTCTTCTGTAACGTGACCTTGACGTTCATGCCAGCCACTAGTGGAATGCACATATGTTCCTTGCCTTTGAATTTGATGCACCTTTGTGACTGTCTCAACCAACAGAGTATCACAGCTATGATGCCAGTGATTTCCAAGTCTAGGCTACAACACTGACACACTTTTTTGGAACACTTATTCTTGGAGCCCAACTTCTACAACAAGAGGAACCCCAAATATGTTCTTTATTGGGGTGCACAGAAAAAACCCATATGTTGAGGCCATATATAGTTATTCTGATTGAGAGCCCAGTTTGGATATAAGCTGATAACCATTTTTATTACCTTTCAGACACATGAATGAAGGTGTCCTCAGGTGACTTCAGTTATGAACTAAAATCACTCCCAGTATGAGTTTTCCCAGCTGAGGCCCCTGGCATCCTTGATCAGAAACAAATCATATATGCTGGGCCCTGAACACTGACCTTCAGAATTCACAAATATAATAAAATAATTGTTGTTTCAAGCTACTAAGTTTTGAGATGGGCTGTTAATGCTGCAATATAAGCTGGAACACTTCTGTCACATTTGTTACAGTGCCTTGCCTCATTATATTCTGCATAATTTTTTTCAATTCTATCTTCAGAGACACCAATAACGTTTTCAGCCTATGCCTAATTGACATTAACTTCACTATTGAAGTTTTATTACTAGTGATTATATGTTTCATCTTCATATGCTTTATTTTATTTTTGAAATCTGCCTCGCCATTTCTGATAGTACAAGTTTGCTTATTATTAGAGTCTATATTTAATTTTAGATATTTTATACATAGCACTTTGCATTATGTTTTTAACTTTAATATCTGAAACATTTGAAGAGAGTTCATTTATTGGTGGGTTATTTCTCTTTGCAATAAGTGATATAAAGTTTTCCTCCCATTGGTTAAACTTAATCTCAGAAATGACGAGGGCTTCCAATGCACAAAGTATTTTAAAGAGAGAGTTTCTTGTGTAAGCCTTGGCCTCTTGCAGGTACTAGACTTAGTTTCCTAATGCCAGACCCAGGGTTAGTATTTTTTCCCAGGAGAAACTCAAGTTTAATACTATAAGATATGTTTTTCCTGTAATTTTTAATTCTCTTTTTGCTCTTTCAATATTTGCTTGACACCAAGGAGCCCCAAAATACATCTAAAGTGCATTGGAATGAATTGGAATTTGCCCCAAACCCAACTGTGTTCTTTTAGCTCTTTTAGTCTGCCATATTGCTAGGAGTAGAAGTGCAAGGAAGTCATTAAATATTAGCTGTAGATATAGATTACATACAGGTATAGTTATGGATCACTACAGTTAATACTGAACCTTTAAAAGTGAGCTTGGTTTATGTCTTTAATCAACAAGGAACACGCAGAAAAATTTTTAAATGCATTTAGCAATTACAAGTTAGAGTTCAATAGCTTGTTCATATGAATTAGTAAAGAATAAGAGTTTTAATAAATAAAAAGGCAGAAGAATAAAAGTTTGAAAGTCCACAAATTAGAAATTTAGTATCAGTTTTACTCTTTAATGATTTCTGATTCCTTCCTCATAAATTTCTAATTGTATTTTTAAGAGAAGTTAAATTGAATGATAAAAAATGGATTATGAAACTCACTTAAAATGTTCCTCTAGTTCATGGATTAAAACAAATAATTATCTTCCTCCCACTGAGACATTAGATAGTTCTCTTTTAAGTTATTTGTATATTTTATAGATTAGCTTTTAATTGTGTATCTTAATATGTATGAGGTTTAACAATTCTTTAATTTAACATTTCAATAACAGGAAATTCAGTGCATTAGTACTGCTGCTCTGGGATATGTTCAGTTTATTATTATAGAAAATACTATTCATTACATCTAGTTCTGAAGAGTTCAGGCTGTTTTCTGCCTAAAATAATAAGGAATAAATTGCAGCACTGAGGGTTAGATTTTCCTTGTCCATTTCAGCCTCCCAGAACCACTTACAAAGGAGAATGACTTTGCACTGGCATTAAAGATTATACACAGTCTCTCAGATAAATTGAAAGATAGAATTCAAGCTATAAAACTAAATCTGCTCCCTTCAGAAATCACCACTAGAACTAGTTTTAAGAGACACAAAACACAAGTGAGGCAACAATGGCAATGGAGTTTTGGTAGATGAAAAAAAAAGTCAATAAGATACTCGAAACACTCATACTTCCAGGTTCTGCTGTGATTTGTAGAAGAACATACATGCTCTGGGATGGTGGGGACAAAAGCTCAGAATCTCAGTTTAATCAGTTTACATGGCAGGTACTTCAAATGGCTTGGAACCTGGTACCACCCAGTATCTCAGAACATGAGCTCAAGGAGGAAAAATACGGTTGAAGGAAAACGTTTGATAAATAGTATCCTATTAAAATAGATCCATGCCAGACACACTGGTGGGAGCTGTGGTCGGAGAGCCCCTGGAAGACTGTCCACAGGGGAACCCAAACTGCAGAGATGATCTGAAAGTCCTGGCCTATGCAACACTATATCAAGAAGCATATGAAAGACTATTAGAGAGTATAAAAATTTAAAAAAGGCAAAAAATGGTCCAAGAGGAAAAAATGTAATTTCAGCAACCTCTTTGGCTCAGCAGTGAACAATAAACAATAAAGTTTTAATAATGAAAATACACCAAACAGGGATACAAGTAAGTGAAACCCTGGTTGTAATAAGAGGAAGTTGGTAGATAACATGTAAAAGTCATGAAGTGAGCTAGAAAGGGAGAGAGGCACAGGGCAGGCCAATGCCAGGCGCAAGACCGCACTGTGAGCAGCTGAGTTGCCACCAGGTTCAGGTTGGATCTGGCCAAGTCTACTTTGAAATGCAAAGGCTAGAAAAAAACAAAACAAAACAAAACAAAACAAAACAAAACAACAACAACAAAACCCCAGCTCAAACCAGGAGAATGAAATTTGGAGGGTGCAGAGGGGTGAACAGAATTAGTCCTTTTTACTTCATCTGCTTGTGAAGTGAATGAATTTCATATAAGGAAAAATAATAGGCCTATGTTAAGGCTCATCCCTTTAAGAGTGAAAATAAATGCTAGTGGAGTTAAAGAAAAAATGAGAGAGAGAGAGAGAGAGAGAGAGAGAGAGAGAGAGAGAGAGAGAGAGAGAATGTAAAAATACCAGGTGTGTCCAGAAAGAATCCAGCCATGTAATATGGAAAATAGAGACATTTATTGAAGAAGATGCAAGCTATAAGAAACATTGTACATGGGATGATGATGCCTCAGTCCCCTTCAAAGTGGGTACCTTGGGACCTCATACAGTTCTAGCATCTCTTCCACTCTTCAAAACACTGCAAAATCTTTTGCTGGAATCACCATCAGCTGCCCCATTGTATTTTCCCAGATCTCATTGACCGTCAAAAATCTCTTCCCTTCCAAAGGTGATTTTAGTTTTGGGAGAAGCCAGAAGTCACAGGGTGCCAAATCTGGGCTGTAGGGAAGCTGAGTCACCTGGGTCACCGATCTTTGTTGATTTCAGCCCATACATATTCAAATTTCTCAGGTGTTCTGCTTGCTTCAGGCCTTCTAGAATGTGGATCACTTTCAACAGATTCTCAACCATCTTTGAAGCATTTGTGCCATGCTTTTATTTGTGCTGCATTCATTGCCTCATCCCTGAAAGCCTCTGAGTCATCCAAATAGTTTCTGTGGAGGAACGTTCAAGCTTAATGCAAAATTTGATGTGGATTTGTTGCTCTACTCAGTCATATTGAATGTGATGGCCACACAGGACACATGCTCACTCAACGGCATCTACTGTCCCCACTGACTAGTACAGTGAAGTCGGCATTGTTCATGCATGTGCATTCCAGTCCACTCTCCTTGGCTGCCAGGTTACATAGATGTTGCACAAACTGTTCTTATTATATTAACAATGGCTGGACTTTTTTTGGGACAGACCTATGCCATGTGTGTAAGGTAAATGGAGTCAGTCGGGCTCCCTCACCCAGATGTCTGGGCAACTAAGGGGAGCATTTCCCATAACCTTGAGAATGGGCCTGATAAACAGAATTCCTATAACCTTGAGTGGGCCCTCATGTGCGGAGAACCATGATTTGTTATATAATATCTTGGCACCCTGCGGTTTTGTGTGCATTTAGTATATGATGGTTTTGGGACTCCCTGCTGGTGGGACATACAGCCTGTGGCATGTGTGGATTGCCTCACCACAGAATAAAGGCTTGCCGGACATACGGACGGCTCCGTGAATATTCTTCCATCTGTTCAAAGCCCGTGTGAACCTGTCTGGCCTTGAACAGTAGCAACACAGTGTGCGTGTGTATGATTTGCTTCCAAAATTAAAAACAAGCCTAAGGAAATGAAATGAGTACACATAAGGAAAGACTTATACTTGTGGCGTGGTCCCATGAAGAGACCTACTTTCTCTGTGTGGATCCACATGGAAATTGATATTTATACAGAGAGACCACAAGGCAATAGTGATTCATTTTCCACTACTCACTTTTACTCACCTGGATGAAAGTATAAATAGAGAAAATTTTTTTTAAAAAAATTCAGACTGAAACCATGACAACCTGAGGGCAATTTAATGGGAACCTTTGCAGGTAACTCATAAACAAAAGTGTTTAGATGTTATTTTTTATCTGAGTGTATGAAGAGCCATATTGGCTTAAATATTAATAACTGAATGGGTTTTTCCTCTTTAAGCTTTCTATAAAAAAATTATCGTTGGCTTAAAAATTGCTGGAGAAATTTTAAGTCAAATGCTATTATTTTTCAAGAAGGAATAAGTGGCCAAGAACAAGAGTTTAGCATAAAAAGTAACTCTGCAAACATAGCTAATCATATTCCATAGATCTTTCCTGTACTTCAGTGACATGATGCAGGCAGAAAATTAACTAGAAAACAGTCAAGGGAAGAAATTGGACTATTTTAGTTATCAGATGAATGTTTAAATTTTTTTTACTGATACATCTAAACTCATCTTCCTCTATGTTGCAGTAATGACATATACATTTTTCTGAAAATAAATAATGAAATTTCACTGAATACAGAGAAAGAGTCTCTTGTAAGCAATGATCCGAGCTGTTTCTTCATGCTCTTTAACGATCTGATTTTTCTCTTAGTGCTATTGTATAAATGTACAGACATTTTTTATTAATCAGCCTCTTATGGAAAGACATTTAGGTTGTTTGTAATTTTTGCTGTGATGAAATATACCACAATGAAATTATTTTGGAGCAACTTTATAAGTACTTTTCAGTTAAGTGACTAGAAGTATAATTCTTTTTTTATTTTTTAAAGATTTTATTTATTTATTTTTAGAGAGACGGGAAGAGAGAGAGAGTGAGAGGGAGAGAAACATCAATGTGTTGTTGCCTCTCACATGCTCCCAACTGGGGACCTGGCCCATGACCCATGCATGTTATGTGCCCTGACTGAGAATTGAACTGGTGACTCTTTGGTTCACAGGCTGGTGCTTAGTCCACTGAGCTGCGCCAACCAGAGCTAGAAATATAATTTTTGAGTCAAAGGTTAAGTGCATTTTTATATTGGAATGAAATCCATTTTGTAGTTTCCTGTCCACTCGCTGTCTCAAACTTACCCACCCAGTCCTTCCCAAATGCAAGCATTAGAGTGCTCTTCATGGAGGTCAGATGAAAGGAAAATAATGCAACCCAGGTGGAAGCCCCGAAACTCCGCCTCTGAAGAAAGCATGATATATTTACATAATTGAGGAAATTCGGTATGGGCGAAGGCCAGCGGAAGCACAGGTAGCCCTTAGTAAGGCTGAGGTTGTAAAAGATAACACAGATGAGAAAATTACAGGTTTTTTCATGCTTCCTCATAAGATTGGATTTCACTAGAAGTGTCAGGGGAGATCTGGCAAGATTCTCGGCTGCAAGGGACTCCACCTGATGTGTGCCTTAGAAACACCACCATGACAACTGTGCAGAGCAGCGCTGCGTGAGGGGGTGGGAGAAGACGAATGGCCGGAAGGGGGAAGGAGCCTATTGCCATGAGAATTTATGAGGAATGGGCATTTAGAAGTAGACAGAAGGAAGAAATTTTAGGTGGAATGCCTACAAGCACCTTATAAACCCACAGAACGCAGGACTGAATATAAATTGAGGAGTTTTGAAGACTATAAGCTTTGGGGTGTTTTACAGCACAGCAATACCTGAAATATTGGCCAGGGCATTGCTGTATTATGGGTCAGGTTGGGTCACTCTTCCTCTACTGTTGTCACGGAGAGAAGAGCACTCATGTTAACAGTCCTCCAGCAAACATGGGATGGGAAGAAATGAGTCCCCCATGTGGAGTTGGCCACTATAATCAAAGATGGAGGAAAGAGATGCTGGGTGCACAGAACAAAAATATTCACCACCCAGTGGAGACTGGGAGACAAAGAGATCTGAGGATTGAGTCCTGTACCTCAGTAGTGCTTAGGAGACAGAGGCAAAGAAAACACTAGGGAAAAAATAGAGAACATACAATGATGAGCTCAGAAAACACAAATTGTGAAAGAGAAAGTGAAGAAAGGCATCAGCTCCTTAACTTGTGCGTATCCTTATTAGGACAGAGTCTGTGACTCATTTCTTTTTCTATCTATCACTCTGCAATAAATATGAAAGTGAGAAGTGGGAAGGTGGAGAAGGGCCCATACATGAAGTTTGCAGTAATTTTGAATGTACTTTCAATAGCTGGATGGACTGAATTGAATCCAAACATGCTCTCTAAAGATGTGTGCCCATGGATTCTGCAAACATAGATTGAAATGAAAAGCATCATTTAGGACATCTTCAATATGAAAAACATAACTTACGTTTCCAGACTTTGTGGACACCTTGATATGCATTAAATAAAATATAATAGAAATAACTTTAATCAATTGTTTAGCTCAAAAGCGAGGGAAACACTTCGGCCAAGAAGTGTTGGGGGACTCAGGCTGAATCCCTAATAGGTCAAGGTGATGCAGTATCTATACACAGGCACCAGGAGGATTATATTTTAAATTCCATGGAAAGGCTGATTTTGTGGCCTCTATTCTACTAAGAAGGGGAAATAGACTCCTTGGCCCAGAGCTGGGATCATTTTATTTTATTTTTATTTCAATATTTTATTTCTTTATTTTTAGGGAGAGGGGAAGGGAAGGAGAAAGAGAGGGAGAGAAACGTCAACGTGTGGTTTCCTCTCACATGGCCCCCACTGGGGACCCGGCCTGCAACCCAGGCATATGCCCTGATTGGGAATTAAACCTCGACCCTTTGGTTCACAGCCCGCACTCAATCCACTGAGCTACACCAGCCAGGGCTTGGATCATTTTAATGTTGTCAATCTAGGCAGGCAAGGAAAACCACCACCACCAGGAAGTGGCAATAGCACTTGTTCTCTCGCTGTGCTTCCAGGAAAAGGGACCTACTCCTCTCTGACAATATAAGCTTCACGAGGACACCAATTATGACCCTTTGGTTCACTGTTAGACCTAGCTCCTAGAACAGTGCCTCCCATATCATAGGTGTTCAGTAAATAGTTGAATCCTGGAAAACTATATATTGAGTCCTTGCCACACAGGGGTATGGAGTCTGAATTTACATTACCAGTGTGGATGAAAAATGCCAACTACACACAATACCATAAAACATGGCCCTGGATTGGTGAAACCAGCAACTCTGACAGAATCAAAGGTGAACCACTCTGATCTGTTCACTTGCATTGGGCAGGCTCAGATACTCATTAGGAGCTTGGAGGAGGGAGGAAGCACCATGACCCAGTGAGCTCTGCATCCTGCCCCTTCTATGGTCCTTGCTTGGGTGGATCCCAGTGGTGCAGGCTTACCTCTTGTGAGGCTGGAGTCCAGGTCTGGTTATTATGCAGTTGCCTCTTTACATCATTGTACAGAGTCAACTGCAAGATGTAATAACGCTTGTTAAATTATGTGTGAGAAACACCAGGCTTGATTATCAGCATCATGCCTTCTGTGTTCTTCTCTGTGGTTGGAGGACATGAGAGTTAATTTCTTCTCATGGCCCCTCTGAAAGGATGTGCCATGTGCCTGGAGAGGCTTTTCTGGGAGAGGTCCCACCACTGTAGTGGGCAGTCTCTGCATCCTTGCTCCCACAGGATGGGGCTGGCCTGATGACCACCACCCCACAGGCCTGATGAGATTAAGGACAGTTTGTTATGCCATCTGTACTAAGGTTAAGTTTCTAAGAATTCTGATTTTAATCAGGATGTGAAAGTTTTTTTTTTTTTTTTTTTTTTAATGGGGAATTTTAGCTTGTGCTCTCAGAAAGACTCCTTTTATGGGTTATCTTTTGATGACTTTCAGTGATTTGGAGTGGCAGTTTTAGACTGATTATTTGGATGCCCTTAGCAGATTGTCATCATGTGTGATTTATTTTTCAAGCTGCTGTGAAACCTCTGGTTATTAAACTTCTGCAAATTAGCCCAGATAACACATCAGTCCCCTGAAAAGACACACCTTGGGCTTGAGTATCAGTCACAACAATGGCTAATTAACTCCATTAAGGTTGTCAACAGAAGTTGTGAAATTAAGAGTCTTAGGAGGCTCAGCAAGCAGTTATGTTTCTTGGCATTTTCATGGTCTTTTCCTCTCTGCATTGTCAGGCAGCACCTGCTAAGGACAAACCCCCCTCCACCCCCACCCCCGAAGGCCTCATGTGGCTGGTGAAGATGTGGGCCCCTGCATTACCACTGGAGAAGATCTGGGGGCTGGTGGGACCCACTAGCTCCTGAGCATGCTCAGTGTCAGAGATTGATGGGTGTAACCACCAATGATCAATTAGGGGGCACTCCTGCTTCATTGCCCTCCAAGTTCAGTGTTCTGTAGGAACTGCTGCAGCACGGAGTGTTTCCAAATTAAGCAAAAGGCAAACTTCCCTCACACAAACAAATGCAACAACACACCTTCCGGAGTGGCATCTGTCCTCCAGTTTCTGAGCAGGGCCACGGTCATGCAAACGTAGCTTTGTGAAAGAATAGAAATGTTTTACAGTTACTGTGGCTGCTTCCTTTCCCTTCACTTAAGCCTTGACACTGTCAAACAGAACAGGTTGTGGTGATGTTATTATTCTCGTTTCTTAATTGAATGTGTTTCCTTTCTATTGCTTAACACACTGAACTGTTATAACAGAAAACAAAATGGTAGCAAAGGGAAATAGGAAGATTTATTTGTTTTTAATATTTCCCAAGCACTAGCAACACCGGTGATAACTTTATAGTGAAAGTATTATATGATTGTGGGAAGAGAATCTGTAGAAAACACATTAAAAGGACTTTTGTCACCTCCCTAAAGCAATAGCATGAAAGAGATTTAATAGCAACACAGACTAATCTCCCAAGGTCAACAATTCCATTTCCCATCATTGTACAGGCTTACCACCTGGAGACTCACAGGCAAAGAAAGAGCCCTCCAACCCATGGAATCACTAACAGAACTTTTGTGCTTACATTTCAGAAAAAAAATAATGAAGTTCAAAACCCACTCACCTTCTCCTTTTCCAGGAATACTTTACTCAAATCCAAACTTAATATGATGGATACAGAAGGGGAATGGCTTCTGGTTCAATTTAATGGGCAGAAGCAAAACTCTGGTTGAACCCAGCAGCCCCCTAATATCACCTCTTGCTGCCCTCAATCCATGTATTGAGTGAACCACCAGGAAAAGCAAGGAATAGCCACTATCTGGGTGATGAGAACAGAAACATATGGACTTCAGGGGATGAGAACAAACTCTTCATTGCCTTTCTCCTGGTCCAGCCCCAGAACATGCAGACACACCCATGGCATGTCTCCCTGTAGGAGAGTCATGAAGCAGTCAGACCTCACGTAGTAGACACATGGGCTGAGAATGTTCACAATTCTGATAGTGTTTTGTTTTCTTATTTCAAATGGGAAACTACAAAGGTGGACTTAAGGTTTGATTTAAAATTTAAGTCAAAGATGGTGACTTTTGCTTAATCCCTTCACTTTTTGACCAAGATTTCCATCCCCTCTCCTTTGGCAGAAAAACAAAACCAAACCAAACCTCATAGACACAGACAACAGTATGGTGATTAAGATGGGGTGGGTGGAGACAGGACAGGCTAAAGGGGGCATAAATGGTGATAAAAGGAGATTTGACTTTGGCAAACACACAGCACAATATACAGATGATGTATTATAGGATTGTACTCTTGAAACCTGTATAATTTTATTAACCAATGTCACCACAACAAATTCAATAAAAAACAAAGAAAATTAAAAGAAGAAAGTGACTTTTTCACTATTTAAGTCATAGAAAGTGGTGTTTCCAGCCCCCATTTGTAGGGTATTATGCTTATAAGCACTTGATTAATCTGTGAGCTGCTCTAGCAAAATAATTGAACCCAAAAAGGGGGTTGTTGGAGCCTCCAATCTATTGCCAGTAGGTAAGAAGCACAGGTGGTAACATGGACTTGTGATTGGAGTCTGAAATTGGGGTGTGGGATCAGATGTCACCTCTAGGAAGATGGTCTTATAATTGAGTTGAATTGTAAGACATGCAGCAGGTATTGGAGAATTGTTTGGTGTGGGAGGAAAAACTACACTTTGGAGTTGGACCCAGAATTGCAGCCACAGTTTGAGAAGGTCTAGGCAGGCATGTCCAACCCACGGCCCATGGGCTGCATGAGATGCAGGATGGCTATGAAGGTGGCCCAACAAAAATTGTAAATTTACTAGAACCTTTTTTCGCTATCAGTTTTCATTAGCATTTAATGTGTGGCCAAGGACAACTCTTCTTCTTCCAGTGTGACCCAGAGACGCCAAAAGGTTGGACACTCCTGTTAGGGAAAGGAGTTCAAAAGTTGTTTTTTTTTTTCTTTTTGATATTCTGCAGTGATTATACTAAAACTAATTTGTGCTGTCTTTACCAGATGGATCACCAATATAGAGAAAACTGTGATAGAAGGAAGATCGCAAATAGCACATCCAATTTCCAGTCACTTTGTCTCAGCTGATACATTCTGACTCTGGCTCATTTGTATTTACACAAATCCAAATCTGAGTTGTTGTTGTTGTTGTTTTTTTTTGTTGTTGTTTTTGTTTTCTTAAAAATGCCACTGAAAAATAAGAAACAAAGAACTAATTAGGGGAACACTTAGCTTACTGCTGCCCAGATCCTTTTGTTACTCAGATTGTGGGAGAGGTGGAGGATTAAAGCTTTCAGCATTTCAAAGGCTGTAGTCCATGACAGCAAATACCTCACATGCTATGGACAGTACAAGTTACCCAAACTTCCTTCATTTTAAAATATCTCTACTTTATTCCCTTAATGTTTTCTGCCCACAGACGACTGGCAAAGATTCTGATCAGTGCTCTTCTGTACAGAGTCAAAATGAGATGCTGCCCAGTTTTCCTCACCAAGAGAGGAAGACATGCGACCTAAGTTCCACCAGGCCCACCTGTGACCCTGGACCTGCCCAACTGCCTCCAGAAGTCTGGACATTCTTAGGAGTGTGGAGTCAGTGAAATGAATGATTTGTTTCTGCCTCTTTTCCTCCCTGTTCTGAGTTCAGAAGGAAAAGCTTGTCCTGATCTGTTTACCCTTGAGAATGACAGTTACACCCCATCCTGGCCTGGTTGCCATGGTACCCAGAGTTCACAGAAGCTTCCAGGTATGCAATGGTTTGCTCTGCTGTCCCCAGGTACTTCACTTTGGACAAAGTAATAGCTTATTTCCTGACTGACACCTGAAATCCTATTTATCAGTTATGGTCCCACAACTCATCTTCAGACAGAGCTCATCGTTATTGACAGGGTTGTGTTTGCCTTGCATTCTTCAAATAAGTCACTGCAGCAGCATCCTGCTGTGGGCTCCCTGGGGCCCACGTTATTATCTGCCATTTTTCTTTGAGGGTCTTTTAACCCAAACTGTATTGGAAATGTAAATAATCCTCTGGGGACACTGACATCTCTTTTGAGAGCTTCCTGACAACTCAGGAACTGCAGTGTGGAGGACTCATCCAGTAACAGGAAAATATCAACTATGGAATTTGATTTTCAGGCCCATGCCTCAGTCCACAGATCCTGCCTAGTAGTCGGCATTTACTGAGTTTCCACCATAGGAATGAAGCCAGGAGGGAGGTCTGTAATCATTCAGAACCTTTCATGCATTGTTATGTGCTTGGGGTCTCTATCTAAATGAGGTCAGCTGGCATTTTACACAAGGGAAGAGGACACTATAACATATTTTACCTATTGTCAACAAAATAACTTCCTTTGCTTAATGTATTTTTATCACAAATAAGCATATCTAAAATGAAATGCAATTATTAAAATAAAGAATTTTTCATTTTCTCCAAATAACTGGTATCACAAATTAAACTGTAGAACGGTCAAATGGGTGGCTGCCTGGGTCCCAAGACCAGCGACGTTGCACTCTGTGTTCCAGGCACCCTTCCTTCCACTTCCCCTCACTTATCCTCTGGCTGTTATTTACTCCACAGCGAAACAGTACAAGGATTTTAAAAACTCCTTGAATACCGATTAAGAGGCAGCCTCTTTTTTTTTATAGGGGTATAAAAGTACAGTTCTCTACTTTTACATTCTTTACATTCTGTAGGACATTTTCAAAGGATTCCAATAGAGGCTCTTGTTTGGATAAAAAATTTCCGGCTTTTGTGGTGAGCTTATCCCCACATCTGTGGCATTGATCCCACCAGGTGAAGTGAAAGCCCTCTGTCACCCTGTCCTCTCTGAGCAGGGCACAGAAACCTGACAAAGATCATGGTGTGGCATTAACAGTGGAGAATGACCTGGGTCAGTCATAAGCACAGAGAGCTAATTTTCTGTACGTTGGCAAAACCAGTTTCATAATCATGTAGTTTTATAAAAGTAGAGTTATAATTTTGAATTTGTAAAAATAACATATTATTCATATTATGAAAAACTTTCTGAAAGAGATAAAGAGAGAGAGAGAGAGAGAGAGAGAGAGATTGATTTACCTTACAATAATGGGCTCCCCAGTAAATTCAAAATTTTACTCATAGTGATTATAACAAAATTCTTGTGTGTAAATGGGTTGATTTGAGCTTCTATTTCTTGTTCTTAAAAAGTCTGTTCTTTAGTGTATGATTTCTGTTTTACAACTGAAGATGCTTGGGTTTTTTTCCTTGTAGTTTATGTTGTTGAGCAAGTGAATCACTATAACTAACATCTTTTCACTTCCAGGTGACTATTGTGCCCTTTCTTTACTAAATCATCAATGCACCTGTCATGTTGAAAGTGCGTTTTTGTGAACCTGTCCTCTGTCTTTTAGTGCTGAGGTGCATCACCACTGCTCAGATTTAAACACTTGGGTAGACAGAAAGCACAAAATAAAAATATGTGAGTCAATAAGACACATCTAAGAAATGGCAGGAAGTCAGTTTTGCCAGTTATCAATTTATTGCTGCTCCTTTCCAGCACACCCTCTTGATAGTGGAACTGGCCTCACTCACTACTTCTTTTCTAGCAGAGGGGATGTTAACTTTTGTCAGGAGATGTTGCTGGAGGGATTTTGCATGAAAAACTCCCCCCCTTTTTCAGTGCCAGTGGTTTCTTTTCTGCTTACTCTACAGCTGCCAAAAATATGCCTGCAACACATACATCCATGTTCCCTTTCTAGCAAGTTCTTGCCAGACCTGGCCCTACCACTAGTATTGGCCAGTCAACTGTGCACCAGTTCTAACCTGGAGCTACTCAGCCACTTTTATGGCATCCCATGGGCCAAGGCCACACCTGCTCCAACAAAGTTCCAAAAACACGGCACGGGGTGGAGGCTGGGGAAGGGGAAAATCAAAGACAGGCAGGGGAGAGAAGAAGAGAGTGAAAGAGAAAGACAGAGAGATGGAGAAGGAGGGAGCACCTGAGAGGTGCTCAGGTAGGAAATTGATGGCTAACAGGGGGTCGGTCTTGCAGTGGTGAGTTCGGGTTTGGAAGTGTTACATGACAGCAACATCTCTCAGAGCTTTGGCCATTGTGAATAATGCTTCATGGACATGAAAGTGCAGGTGTCTCTTTGCGATCTTGATTTTAATTCTGTTAGATATCTACCCAGAAGTGGGATTGCTGGATCATATAGTAGTTCTATGTTTAATTTTCTGAGGAACCTCCACACTGTTTTCTCTAGCAGCTACACCATTTTACATTCTCACCAGCAGTGGACAAAGACCGCAACTTTTCTGCATCTTGCATTTGAAATAGCTATCCTAACAGGTGCAAGGGGCTGTTTAAGTGTGGCTTTGATTTATATTTCCCTGATGATTAGTGACCTTGAGCACCATTTCATATACCTGTTGGACATTTGCCTGCATGTCTTCTTCAGAGAAATGTCTATTCAGTCTCTTTGCCCATATTTTAATTGAGTTGTTTTATGAGTTCCTTATATATTTTGGATATTAATCTAACACATATATACACATAGTTTGAAAACAACTTCTCCCATTCCATAGGTTGTCTTTTCATTTTTTTGATTGTTCTCCTTGCTGTGCAGTAGTCCCTTAGTTCGATATTCTCCCACTGGTCTATATTTGCTCTTGTTGCCTGTGCCTTCGGTGTCATATCCAAGAAATCAATCTAAATGCTTATCTGTGGGTAAATGGATGAAGAAAATGTAAATGCTTACAATTGATTATTATTCATTTTTTTAAAAGAGAAATTCTGTCACATGCCACAACATAGATGAATGTGGAGGACATTGTGCTAAGTGAACCAAACCAGTCACAGAAAGACAAATGTGGCAAATTTCCACTTATGTGAGGTATCTGAATAGTCAAATTCAAGGGAGCAGAGTAGAACAGTTGTTTCTGAGGGCGGGGTGGAGGGGGAAATGGGGCATGCTGTCAGTGGGCACAGTTTCTGCTGCGCGAGGTGATTACGTTTCAGTGATCTGGTTCACAATGTTGTGCCAACAGTTAATGATACTGTTGTGTGCACTTAAAATTGTCTTAAAAAGTTAGTTATCATGTTATGTGTTCTGACTATAATTAAAAAATAAAACAAAAAAAATTCAAAGGAGGAGAAGAAAATATTTCGAAGGTGATAGGTTTGTTCATTGCCTAATTGTGGTTGGTTTGTGGGAGAATATGCATGTCAGGGCTAATTGAGTTTTGTACATTAAGTGTGTACAGTTTCTTATATATCAATTATACCTCAAAAAAGCTGTTTATGAAAAACGACTTCCTATAGTCAATCCCTCAGTTCCAGTTCCAAGTACAAAATAAGGACAACTTTTGTATGTCTTAGACCAATGATAAGAAATATATTAAACTATTTCCTACAATTTACAACATTGAAAACTTTCACAACCACAAACTGTAAAATAAAATTCTTTGACATGAGTCCCACTTTTCCACTATCATAAGATGTCAAGTCTGCATTCCAGAGTTGGGTAAAAATGATAAAGTATACACATTTAAAAAAATGTAGGACTGGAACCATGTAAAACCCAAGCCATCAGATGTTCAGCCTCCTGGGACACTTTCTGTAGGTTTCCCTTCTGTCTTCCTTTAGAGCAAAGAGATTAGAACTGGGATGCCACTTACCACCAAAAGAAATGGGTGGTCTTGTATTCAGGGCACTCTTCTTCCAAAATGGGTTGACCTCTGAAGTGACTGATGGTTTAACATCACTGAATTTAAGTTCCGAATTTCATGGAATATGCTAAATATTAAAACTTATAATAGAGTATTCAACAAATTAAATGGAAATTTCTTGGCCTGGAGGTCTTTTAGTTCAAATAAGCATTTGGAACTGTAGAGTCAAGAGAGAACATGAGCCATCTCTAATAATAAACAGCTTACGGCAGTTCTTAAGTCAGTTTTACACAGTATTCTCTCAAACTTTTATTTTTATTTATTTTTTTAAAAATTTTTATTTATTTATCTTTAGAGGGGAAGGGAAGGAGAGAGGGAGAGAGGGAGAGAAACATCAATGTGTGGTTGCCTCTCGTGCCTCCCCTGCTGGGAACTGGCCCACAATCCAGGCATGTGCCCTGACTGGGAATCGAACTACAATCCCTTGGTTCACGGGCCCACACTCAATCTACTGAGCTACACCAGCCAGGGCTATTCTCTCAAAATTTTAAATATAATGTCTAGGGAGATGGACAAGCCATAGCACATGACTAGCAACATTAGCAGTTCAGATCAGTAGATCAGTGAGTGTGATTGCTTCTGTTATATCCACAAATTGTTCAGCGTATTAAACAAGTTGTCACAGTGACTCAGTTAATGCTGTTGCATTTCAAGACCCAGGAAACCCTAGGTCACTACCTGAGGATAGAGTGGGGCTGAAACTGATCATCACCATGGCTGCAGTGTCCCATGTGTGAGGGACCCCACAAGGCTACCAACCCTCTGAGTACAAATCCCCAAGAGCCAGGCACTTCTTTACAGGAAGTCTAGTGGAAACCCCTGACAAAATACAGGAGACAGCAACCATTAGAAAATACATGGTGGAGGCACACGTTCTTTGAGGTTATATTAAATAGAACATTATTTCAGAGAGCAAACATTTAACAGCTTATGGAAAATGTGAATGAGAGGTCAAGAAAAGCACATGTTACATCAACCTATGTGGTCATTTCAATATTAAAATAAACTGTTCAGGAGGCGCATTGACTTTAGAAGAGCAGTTCCCCATATAAGCACTGACTTGGACACAGGAATTGCCCTGGTTTTTGACAACCTTAATTTTTCAGTGCTACAGACCTTACAGGTGCATTGTCAACTTCTCTTGTGGTAAGCAGTTTGGGAGACATGAGCAGAGCCAGGATGATAGGCCAGGTACAGAAGGTCACCAGGGCAGAAAAACCTGGGTTTCTAGAAAAGGTGAACACTGAGACCTTGCCCCCAGTGTGACCTTTCCTTCCCTGGCATGTCATTGGTCCTGTGGACTAGATCCCCTGACCTTTCATATACTCATCATGTGGTTGGGACCCTCCCCTGACCTTTCCTTCTCTGCCATGTTGCTAGTCATGTGGGTTAGACTCTCTTAGAAGAGAAACAAGTGGCCGGAGAAAAGCCTCATGAACCTCCATACAAGCCCTTGCATGACCACTCCCTTTTAGCATTAAGCCCTAGAGATAACATCTAGGCTTCAGTTATGTTTCAGCTCCAAACCCAGAGAAACAGTAAAACCAGATGAAGTGACTCCGTGGCTGACATCAGAACTAGCTGCAATGACTAATGACCCCCTGCCCTGGTGCCCACCAATCAGTGGAAACCATGACTCTGAAATGACACAACTGGTAAGCTGATGAATATTCTTCTACTGAGACCCTCCCCTTAATAACCCCTAGGATGGAGGACCCAGGGCAGCTCTCCCTGTGCAGCACGCCAGCTTTTCCCCACCCCTCCCCCCAGGCTCCTTTCTCTGGCCTCTTTCTTTCTCCTAAACTCCAAGGGCCTTTCTTTTGCCCCTGTAACTTGTTTCCTAAGCCCACTTTTATTCTACAGCTCACTTCATCTGCCTCTGCGACTTTCTAAATAAACTTTCTCTTATGGTTTGAATCTGGACTCCAAATTCTTTCTTAGCCAGAATTCAAGTACCAAGGTTGCTGAACGAAGGTCCACTCTGACTCCACTAGTCTAACACCTGGTGCCATTGCCCTGTCAGCACTCTGGCCTCTCTTGGGCCACAGGCAGCATTGGCTTCATAACCCGTTGCCCACCCCAGCTCAGAGGTTGCTATTGTTTAGGTCTATTGGACTTTCTTAGGGCATGTTGCTCATTCTCACTGAGTCTGCTCTCATTTGCAAAATGAAAACAACAATATCACTTAAAGGGGTTCTTGTGAGAATTTAAGAAAACATTATATTGAAAATGTATGACCAGTAGATGATTATAAACCCAGTAACTTTTTGCTTTCTTCCTCTGCATTCTTATTCTCTTCTCACTCTTTAAAGCGTCTATTTCTTTCAGCTCCCCTCGGTTCCCCACCTCACTTCCCTCCCTCCCAGAGTCATTCTCTCCCTCCATGCCTCTCCTTTTTTTATGGCTCTGCACTACCAGCCATTTAAAGTTTCATATGGTTAAGAGTAACTTTCCTGCCAAATTTGAATTTCTTTCTTTTTTTATTTTTTTAAAGATTTTATTTATTTTATCTTTAGAGGGGAGGGGAAGGAGAGAGGGAGAGAAATATCAGTGTGTGGTTGCCTCTTGTGAGTACCCTGCCGGGAACTGGCCTGCAACCCAGGCATGTGCCCTGACTGGGAATTGAACCACAATCCTTTCGTTTGCAGGCTCATGCTCAATCCACTGAGCTACACCAGCCAGGGCCCAAATTTGAGTTTCTTGATCCCAAATCTTGGTATTGTCATTTCAACTTCTGGAGTAGAAACCAGAAAGCTGCATGTTTAGCAAGCATCTCGAGATACTAATATAATTGGTCCGCTAGTCATATTTGGAAGGGGGAAACACAGCTACCATCTCTAATATAAAGCATTAAAGAAAGGGCTTCCCAGCCTTGGCTCTGTGTTGCAATCACTGGGGAGTGTTTAAAAATCTTGTCCTGACACACACTGGAGTAAATGAATTAGGATCTCTCAGTGAGGGATCAGTACATACAGTTTTATAGGGAAGGCCAACATGCAGCAGGTTCCAAACTTTTTTAAATAAGATTTTAACACAGACTTTAGTAATTCACAGAGATTAGAGATTGGGAACCACTGATTTAAAGTGAGCAATTATATGACACTCCCAATAAAAATAATAGGGGAATTTAACACACTCAAATATATAAAATAAGCTTTTTATAATACATTAAAAATTTTTCAGGATAGTTTTAGACTAACAAGATGTTGCAAAGATAGTATAGAGGGTTTCTGTACACCCCTCCCCAGTTTTGCACATGGCTAACATATTATAGTAATTTATCAGAACTAATTGCCAGAATTAATAGATTATTCTTAACTGAAGTTATTTCATGCAAATGTTCCCTTTTTTTTTAAATAAAATATCCCTAGTTTTTATCTGTCTTTTTTCCCCAGGATCCCATCCAGCACACCACATTTAGCCATCATAACTACTTAGCCTTCTTTTGGCTGTGGCAACTTTTTAGACTTCCTTTGTCTTTTGATGAGGTTGACAGTGTTGAGTACTGGTCAGTTTGTGTTTGATATTTTCCTTATAATTAGATGAGTTATGGATCTTGGGGCAAACACCACAGAGGTCACAGAGGTACAGCGCATTCACATCACATCCTACCAAGAGTGTATAATACAAACATGACTTATGGCGCTTGATAGTGACCTTATTCAACTGGCTGAGATAGAGTTCAGATTTCTCTACTGTAAAGTTACTCTGTGTCTCCTCTTTCTAGATTGTCCTCTTAGAAGGAAGTCGCCGTGGGAAACCCACATTTAAGCGGTGTTGGAGACTTGTCTCTTTTCTCCCATTGTAAGTGAAGCCATTTAAAGCCAAGGCTTGTCCGTATATCAGTCATGACCAATAATATCATATTCTATAATATATAAAAATTGTATATGCTCAGAAACACACACACAGAGATGTGCGAGGTAGCCTTGCAAAGATCAAAACCACTTGACTGAGCCAGTCTAAATTGTTTGACCAAAGAATTGTGAGTCAAGTTGATGATTGTTCTTGTAAGTGCTTTGTTACAGAGATAACCAACTGATTGATTGGTTTACAAAGGTATGTACGGCGTAATGAGATAAAATACTCTAGCTTTGTGTCAGCAGTTTGTAATTAGGGGAGATTATCAGAATTACTTTAAATACGACCCAACATAACAGTAATTCTCATCATCTGAATCACATACAAACAAATCTTGACTCTATCTATCTGGGTGTGTGTGTGTGTGTGTGTGTGTGTGTGTGATCGGACAGGTACAATGATACTAAAATTGTTTTGCACATGTTGTAGAACTGAGCAAATGAGTAAATGTGATAATTTTATCTGAAGCCAAAGTTCTCACTATGGAAGTTGCAGGGTGAAAAGCCCCACAATATAGGGTAAAGAAAACATAAAATATCAACCAGATGGTCAAAATTCAGCTCACCAATGGAAGGGATGGACATTATTGTGTGAGCATGTCATCATGTCTGATCCAGCTGGCCGTGCATACATTGAATCAGGTCATGAGGCCGTTATCAGTCAGACTCAGACTGAGGAAACTTTTTAAAATAACTGGGTTGCATTCAAAATATCACTCAAGAGAAATGCCAAGAGGACTACATAACCCTAGACTAGATCTACATACCAGAGAACACAAAATACTAAAAATGACACTATTGGGGCAAGTGAAGGTACTAAAATATGGAACACAGATTAGTTGAAATTGTCATGTCACTATGACATTTTTTGAAGTTGAACCATACTACTGTGGTATGTCTGAGAACATGTTCTTACAACATACACACTTAAGCAGTAGTGGGAAGGACATTATTTTAATTATATATTCTCAAATCATTCAGAAAAGGAGTAAAATACTCACAGTAGTATAAATGAATGAATAAATGAATAAAAGATTAGGCAATATAAAATTATTATATGCTCATATAAAATTAACAAATTTCAGCCATGTGTACAGGTGTTCTCAGTTTCTCAGAGGATGCCTTGATATAATATTTTTGGCCACATTGTTTTTTATACAGTACAATATACAGATTCCTTTCACTTCTTTCTATTCCATACACTCTCTATGGCTCATAGCTATGCATTTAACATGTTCAATAATATCATTTCTAGAGGTGCACCATGTTACTTTTTAAATCATTGCAATAAAGTTCTTTTCAAAGTTAACTATATTTGTACCTGGTTTAGCAGAAGAGTAAATAGCAACTGAATCATTGAGGCAGAAACAATCATCCCCAACATTTTGTCAAGTAGTTACTGGAAGGGATTTTCCCTTAAGGCCTGCCATTGTTTACCTTAATGCTTCAAAATGACTATATTTTGGATGAATTTTTATCCTTTGAGACATTAAATTGTTAAGGATTTGGGGGAGTTTTTAATATAATAAAAAAGGTGAAATTGATGTCCTATAAAATCATAACTGTCCCAAGAATATTAAATGCTATAATTTAAAAGTTTAAGGAATGACATTTTGATGAATAGTTTTATCAGTACTGTGGACTTCACCCTGTAAAGCTTGTTCTTGGAAAGAACATGTGTGAGGCTGTGCTTGAAGCTCTGCAGACATGTTAACCCAGCAGGATGAACAGGGTTGGGAGGTGTTTGTCATGCCATGGAGAATCTTGGCTAAGGGATGTGAGTGGAGCAGATGGGCATGATTTTCATACTCCCCTCCTACACTGTAGAGGGCGTGTGCAAGCTGAGTCCGTTTCTCTGCTACACATGAGCCATGGTTTGTTCTCAGGCTCACGTACATCACACTTAAAAGATCTTGGGGGCCCTAGGACATGAATGGTGAAAGATTGTGAGTTTGCTTTTGTTTCAGTTTTAGCATTGTAAAATTAATAATCCCCTCCTATTTGGGTACTGGCTGCACTAATAAGAAAAGATTCTGAAACTTAAAAATATCAAAAAATATTTTTAAGATGATAATGGAGATAATGAATTGTATGACTCTCTTTAAATAGTTGTCACCTAAGTTATTCCAAACCTCTCTGTGTCTTGATACACTAATATACTATTTTGAAAGACAGAGAAGAATTTGTTTGTCAATCATCAAGATGTTTTCAGAAAAAGGCAATTGTGATGACATGCTTTAGGTTAAAGATTTTGCTGTTATTGTTAAATCTACATTTTTCAAAATATTTATTTAACACTCTTTTATTAAGTTCCCGCAGTGTATCTGATGCTGTTACATGTAATTGGAAGAGAATTGGTAGAAGTCCCAAACCTCAAGTCATTTATAAACTATTAAAGCACAAACTATTAATTATGTCTTGGTAAAAAAAAAAACACACATGCAAATTGACAGAAGGGAAAGCAAACACATCTCTTCTCAAAGTCAAGTGAGATGAGTGAAATTATAAATTCTCTGTAACATTAGTCTTTGATATAAAAGCTAATGCTAAATTGATGGTGATCTCTATATGATGCTTCAATTTTATCAAGGAAGAGTCATGAGTTTATCTTCTTTTATTAAGCTAAAAAGAATTTTCTGCCACGACATTCCCCTTTTACTTATGAAAGAATTTCCTTTTAATAAAATAACTCCTATAGTTTAATTCACCTTCATTTATGTACTACATCAACACAAGATACTATAGAAAATAATTACTTTGCAAGTAAGTATATTTTATGCCATACACTTTAGTGAGGGAGTGAATTGATTCAATTGTTTGGGAAACCGTTTAGCAACTTGTATCAAAACTGTTATTAATGTTAAAACTTTTTACCCAGTGATTGATCTCCTAGGGCTTTATACTAAAGGCATAGTTGGGTCCAAAATAGTAGACAAGTCATGTCCAAGAGGTGGAAATCCTGGAGAGAAAGAAGTGTTGAGCAGTGAGCTTGCATGTTGCTACATACCCCTCCACGTCTTTGCAAAATTCTTAAATTGCACAGGTGAGACGCATGAGGAAATAAGCAGACAAAATTTGAACATCTGAATGTAGTTTTCGGTATATTTCCAATGTAGAGAAGAGAAAAATGGAAGCTAAGACCCTAAGATGTACTTGATACCCTGGCACTGATGTAGTCTCTAACCTTGACATTTGGAGAACTATGCAGTAGCAGTACAGGTGCATCAGAAGTAGACAGAGGTTTTAAAATTTTAATCCAAATTTGAGTCATCTCAGACCTATACTGAAATAAAATGATTTGGCCTACTTTAGCTGTCTAATAGAAGATATGGTGAACCTTCTCTGCAATAAGATACTACTCAGAGCTTCAAAGAGGGGCTCTGAGCCAAAGGCCTGAATTACAAATACTTAGAACCCCAGAAAAAAGGAGAAAGAGACTGAGAAAGAAATGAATAATTTCCTAAAAATCAATAAGGAAATCACTATGCAGATTCTAGAATTTTAGTGACTGTAATCAGCTTAAATACAAAATGACCATGCTGAGACAAGTCATAGTGAAAATGCTAAAAATTACTAAAGGCAAAGGAATAATTTGAAAAGCAGCCAGAAATATAAATATGCATCATCTTCAGAGGAGCAAGGGTAAGTCTGCCAGCTGCGATTGTCAGCAAACACAGCAGAAGTCAGAAGAAAATAAATTACATCATAAAAGGCTGAAAGAAAATAATTCTCAATCTAGAGTTCCACACTAACTAAAAATCTTCTACAAATATTCAAGTAAAATAAACAATGACAAAACAAATAAAAATAGAATGATATTCATGTTCAGATATTCACTAAAAGAAATATTAAAAGTAATTTATTTTCAAGAGTAAAAGAATCCAAGATGGAGAAAATAAACTAGGATAGAATTAAGAATAACAGAAAGAATAAATTCATTGGCAAATACAAATGTAGTATACAAAATATATGTAAATATGAAATAGGTAAGCACAATAATATCAAATAATCAAAAGATGATAGTGTAAATGAAGTCAAAGTATCCTCAAGTTCTAATATAGGAAGATGTAGATGATACATCAAACTGTATCATCTAGATGTAGATGATTACAACAAAAATAGGATTATTTTTATCCTATTTGAGGATAAAATAATTCATTGAGGTATGTTGTAATCTCTGAATCATTTCCTGAATATATGTAAAAAGATGCCTGACTAAGAAGCAGATAATAGTTATTCATGACTTAATCCAAAAGAAAATTTAAAAAGGTAACAAAATGACACATCAAACTGATGGAATCAAAAGAAAATAAATAGTAAAATGGAAGATATATATATTACTCTCAATAAATGGAGAATGGAAGCTGCCTATCTCACTCCAAACATTTACTTTAAATGGGTCTGATATCTAAGTGTAAAGCCTAAAATTATAAGATTTTGAGAAGAAAATCCTCGTGACTTTGGGACATGAAAAAGTTTGTTAGAATGGAAAAATCACAAATGGTAAAATAATTGTGAGTGAAGCATGTGTACACTTCTAAAGATGCCATAACTCAAATGACTTTTCACAAACTAGGAGAAAGTATTTGCAGCATGTAGAGTATATACCTAGATTATATAAAAATATATGAACTGTACATACTGAAGCACTCTTACTATTTAATAATAATAAGACTCCCCAAATAAAAATAAGCAAAGGTTTGAACAGATACCTTACAAACAAGATATATGAATGCCAATAAGGGCATGAAAATACACCGTACATTATTAGTCCTTAAGTAAATACAAATCAAACCACTAGGGGCAAAGTATAACTATAAATACATGTACTGAGAATACAAACACTGAAATTAAACTAACTAATTGTATAACTGAAGTACCTTGGCAAATATAATTTAAAAATGCCAAAGAAAGCAGAAAAAATGGATTATAATATACAGCAGCCAAAACTAAAAGCAATGGATTAGGTCATCTTGTACATCTTGGACAAATCCAACTAAGAGAAGAAGAGAGCAAATGTAAGTTAACAGCAGAGGAAAGGAAACACCTCCCGGGTACCACCAAGAACTCTCAGTGAGCAACAGCCCTAGGCTTGCTGCTGTGCTAAGTACCTCACATGGATTAACTCACTTAATCCTTAAAGCAATCCTGCTTTAAGGTCAGTGCTATTATGAGTCAGATTTTACAGTCGAGGAAACAGAGAAAACTCATCAGTGGTGTTGGCAGGACCAAAGCCCGGAAAATCTAGTTTAACGTCCAAGAGTTTAGCCCAGGGGTGATGAAATTGAATGACCTCAGAAGGGAGTAAAACTGTGGCCTGTGCAGACAAGGTGCGATCATAGTAGAATGCACAGTTCAACATTTTTTTTAAATAAATGAAGATCAAAATGATAATACTCTACTCAATGTTTAACATAATTATAAATAGAACAATAAGCAAATGAAATTGAAAGGGGAACATAAGATCTAAGTGAAAAAAGGCAAAGTGCTAAAAAGGTAAAAAGGCTTATACACATACACATATGTGTATATGTGCCTGTATGTGTGAATTTTGCCAAGAAATGAGGGCCTGGTACTTCTACTGCAGTTGCTGCAACCGCTGCCGCCGCTGCTACTATTGATACTCTGTCTTCTTCTACTGCTGCTACTGTTCCTGCTACCGTAACATCTACTACTGCAACTGCAGCTATTGCTGCTACCACTACTGCTAATACCCCCCTGCTGCTATTATTACAACTACTACCATTTTGGGAACTGCCCTGCCTGGTTTCAGGAGCTGTAACCACCACCCCCCCTCCCATGGCTAAGGCTGAGTGAGTGACCTTCGGACCATAAGCCACTCAGGAGACAAAGCTTATCCCCCTGGCAGGAGCTCCGCTTCTGCTCCTTTTACTTCATCCATAACTGTCCCCCAGTGCTTGATTGGTTAGCCAATGACAGGTAAGATTCCCCAAGGGGGTAACAACCTAAGACAGGCATGATCACGTATAGGCCCCAAGGAAGGACTTGGGGGCTATAGCAAAAGGGGGTGATGGACCCTCGCCCCTCAGCTTTGACATAGCCTGAGTCTTCATTCTGTCTGCAAGACGTCTCCTAATCTCTTGGCTTCCTTACTTCCCCTGCCTGACTTAAGCCTGAAACAATGACAGAGGGCGGTGCAAGCAGGAAATGAGTTTGTTTCCCAAAGTTTTGTAGCCCTTTAGCTAACAGACCCTGACACAGAATAAGTCCTCGTAGTTCTTTGTATGTTATCTACTGTTTGATCCTTACTGCCTGACAATGATTAATGAGCTTTACCTGTATTCCTGTGCAAATTGAAAGCCAATAAAAGCTTGTCAAGGCAAGGGTCACATGCTCTCCTCTTGAGAGGGTAGCCATGCAGTGCCTTTCCTCCACAGGACTCGGTAGTCCATGTGAATATTTCTTGTTTCATCCATAACACTGTGGACACTGTGGGCCGGTGTCCACGTCACTACCACTTCCTTTCTACCACTATTGTTGCAACTATTACTACCACTATTACTGCTCCTTTTACTGCTACTGTTACTTCTACTGCTAGGACTACTCTGCTCCTGCAGCTCCTGCCTTTCCTGTCCCCAATATTACTATTGCTAATGCTTTTGCTTCAATCCCCAATGTCAATACACTGCTACTACTACAAATGTGACTTGCTACTATCTCAACCACCATCATTACTCCTATGAGTGTAATAATTACATCAGCAGACAGGCCTTAGCATTTGCTGTATGTCCCACCCATGTTTGCTTTAGCCATATTAACTTATTTAATCCTTGCAGTAACTGGAGACAGGCACTTTAAAAAATGATTGCAACTCTTCTAGAGCATGCAAATATAGCCATACGCTAAGCAGTACCATGGCTTACCAACTTGCAGTTGTGCAGTCAGGCACGAGAAAGCTACACGGCCAGCCCCTTGCAGAGCCATGTGTCTAGTTGTAGCCAAGGGGCTGCAAGATGGAACATTTGGCTGCCATGGCCTTAGACAGTTCAGATCTGAATGCTTTCTCTCTGCTTCAGTGACTATGAAGGTCTCATGTTCCAAATGATGTGGCCAGAAAATGTGAAGATGAGTGACTTGTTGAATTGAAGTCCCTGAGTAACTTCGTGCTGAGCAAAGCACAACAGTTTTGCATCTATACCATCAGCTGAAATTAGAGCTTTCTTGGTTAAATCACTGAGATTGGATTTATTCAATATTTTAACATAATCTAGCTTATCTAGACCAGTATAAGCTAACATTGAAATCTGGATTCATAACATAGGAATAAAAAAAACTATAGAGCAATTTATGGAGCAATACAAGAATCCTTAAACAACTTAGAAGTGGGATCTAGTAAAGTGTTAAAAGGGCACCACAAAATAACAGAGTAGTGTTGATTCCAGAAGTACAAATAGTTCAATATTAATGAAGCTATTAATGTGAGACAATATTTGACAGTTTACATGAAAAGCATTTTATAGAACTCCGCATCCATTCTTGCATTTAACTAACTATAAAAGGCAAACAATCCTTCTCACTAAGCCAACAATGTCAAGATATGAGCTTATGACACTAAATGTATCTAGTTTGAATCTCCTCTTTGGAGACAGGTGTATGGGGCTGCCTGGCTGCAGTTTGCATACACACAGAGGTATCTATTCCCAGCTATACGACTTGAACTGCACACCAACTCTCAGTGTAAAAGCACAAGTTTGCAACAAGCCTACATTAATAAGAAATAACTTTGCCCAAACTTTGTTAAAAACAATACCTGACAAATCAATGAAAATATATACATTTTATAAAGACATACTATATACTATATAAATATACTAAATTTTGGTAGCTTTATGGTATTTTTTATTCATGAAATGTGTGCTGATTATTTTATAGCCCAAATATCATGCTAACTGCTGAAGAGAAGTTCTTTCAATTTGATAGCTTCAATAGCAGGTAAATATCAAAGCACCAAAATCTCAAACTAGATTGAGAGGACAATTCCCAGATTTATCTCAGTTAATTTACGAATAAAGTATGGAGACAAATTGTGGATTTCAGATGGCTCAGGGAACCTCAAGATCTTTAGAGGATCCAAGACTGAGATAATACACAAACCTCATGTTGTTATTTTCATTATAATACAATACATTGGGCATGGGTTTTTATTAGTTTCAGAGTGTTAAGGAAACTTTCCCCTTGGTACAAACATATTTAAATGGATTGAATAACTTAAATGGATAGTACTGTTTTGGGTGAGTTAGCCACTTTATTTTAGTGGCACATTCAGTGCACTAATAATGTATTTGTGGCAGAAGTATGTGGGGAGAAACATGCTAGCAAATCATGAATAATTTACTATGTTGTTACCGAGAACATTATTACCTCCGCTACAAGAATACCCGTTCGAAGTGCTTCATATTTCACTAAGATGCTAAAGTGCTTCATAAACCACTTATTGGGAAATCAACAACTATTAAAGAAAATTAATTGCTATGAGTTGTTGACACTTTATAACTATTTAATAGTCCAGTCACTATAAACTTTATGCCTTGCATATAGATAGGTATGAATACTTTAATAAATCTTATGAATAAATATGCATCTTTAGAAATAAATCAATTTGCTATGGTTATTGACATGTTAAACTACTAATGGTTCAAATATATTACAAATCACTGATGATATACTTTCTTATTGCTAGATACGATAGATTGTTAACAAAAACATATGCAAGCCATATTTACTGATGCTGTAGACCATCTTTAGTTCATTAACATTTTGGGCAAAAGCAACATATGAGGTCTGGCATTCCAAAAAGAAAAAAGAAAAGAAAATTATGGGCTTAAAATTACCAAAGGAATGATTTGTTAAACCACAATTTTTTACAACTAGGTTTACAACCTAGATCTGGAAAATTCTCTTCCTATAACAAAATGAAGTATTTTTTAGAAATCTTAACATTCACCAGGCATATCTTTTATCTCATTACTTTTTAGAAAACCTTAGTGAGTGAAATCTGTGTTTTCAACATTGCATTCCTTTTCACTATAAATGCTTATCTTTGTCACATTAACATTGGTGTCCACCTGGGGAATATATATACTAATGGTAGGATTATTTCTGCCAAGAATGTTGATGAGATGGGCAAGAGGTGGCTGTTCTAGGTGTCGTTCAGGTACGTGAAGTGCTCTTCCGGCTGAAAGTTTTATGCTAAAGGTGACAGTATGGATGGAAGGTTCAAGTACAGTTAGTGGAGCAGCTCTCTGGGCCCCAGACTGCCAACTTCCATGGCTCTTCTTTGTGAGAGAATCAGTCCTGTGGGTAGGACCTCTGAAATCAGGTTTTTGTCACTATACATGAAAAGTAAATTCTAAGTGGTATAGCAAGGTCAGAACACGGTATGTAGAAGTTCCTATACAATACGGTCATAACTGAGACAAAGCAAAGATATTTTCAGGTAAGAAAGAAGAGAGGGAGAAACACAGGAAACTAACTAAATGTCTTTGAAAATCACTGGCATAATGTGGCCATAAGTCACTGAAATCATCAAACTAAAATATTACCTTGTTGAATATTAAATGTCATGGCACCAAATCCATAAATAAGTGATTTCCACTTTTACTCATTTATAACAATTAATACAGCAGATATTAGTTGCAGGTAATATAAATAGCTGATTTTAAGAGCCTGATATAGAGACTGAGATGTAATCACATTACATAAGTAATTCATTTAATTCATACACATTCATATAGAGACTAATGAAGACCTATTTAGATGAACAAAATTTGTAACATCATCCTGCTTAAGAAAAAATGGAGACAACTGTACTTGAACAATAGAAAATATTTTAAAAAATTTAATAAAAGAAATTTCTCAAATCTCCTTCCATGTTGAACTTGATAGAACTTGCTTCAGAAAACGTAAATGGGTTCATTTTCTTATTGCTCACTGCGAGATTCCAGTAGAATTCAGGTAACTTCTAATATTTTCACAATATTGAGTGCAAGCCGAGACTCTGTTTTCCAGCCGAACAAGGTAAGAAATGCCTATGGTTGTAAAGTTTCACATAACCTAACATGTGTGATTTGAATGCAACTCAACAGGGTCCCCTCTATGTTTGTATAAAAACTGTGTTTCACCAGAAACTTCAGATCCTTCTGCATCACTTTTCAGTAGAGGTGGGTGCCCAGAAAGTTCTCAGCAGTGTAACCATTTCCTTCATGACAAGACCAGTGTGACTGCCAGCAGAGAAAACTTAAAATGTTAGTTCAACTTTCATACAGTAAATTCAGGGATTATTTTGGTACTAATATTTGTAGCCTAGGAAAAAAAAGCTGGAATTTTTTTTTAAAATAATGAAATTATTCAAAATATAAACCCGAGAACAACAGCAGCATGATTTATGTTGAAAACTATTATTTCATGTTATACACTACCCACAGCATTATTTTTTTCATTTCTAAAAGTTCGTCGAAACGTTTATTTAAGTCATTTATTTGTTAAGGTCACTTTTCACCCGTGGAACCGTTCCTCCTGGCATCATATGGGCAGCCACGGAGAGGGAGTTCCACTCACAGCTGGGTGGGGCCTCTGACAGGCTTTGTCGATGGAAACTGAGCAGAGATGAAGTGGAGAAAAGCGAATGTGGATGGACGTCGAATGTCACCCTCATCCTTCCAACAACCAGACTGCACACGGGCCAGCCAGGACCACCCACTCCCACTGCACCGTCAGGTGAGTTTGCAGCCTTCTCTGTTGTCCACCATTCCTTTAGGAACTTCTCTGTGTTGCTGAAGCGGAGAATCTCCTTGCCTGTCTGGGTCCAGATTAGTGGATCTGAACCTCAGAGCCAGCTGCTCGCAGACCCTGGGCACACGCAGGGTTCGCTGTGGTTTTCCGGTGAGCTCCTGAAAAGAGCCCTCCTCACTGCCACTGACTGGGACAGCTGACAGGAGCTTTACGGAGACTCGGAGATTCGTGAGAATGCCTGCAGCTTCCAGGTGAGTCTGAGACACCCACGTCATCGCAACAGGCTGACTGAGGTTGCCAGTGGCAGCTTCCCTGACTATGGACATCACCCACCTGATCATCAGAAATCACGCAAGATGCTATTTCCTATCTTAAACTTTTATCCCAAATTCTTAGCTGTAACCTCTGTAATCCTGGCTGATCCATGGTAAGCTATTGAAATTTTACATGCATCTGTTATTTCCTGTAGCATTAATCTAATGAATAAACATCACATTTTTAATTATAAAAAATGAAATAAAATGAAAATAATTACCCCGATAACTTAGCATATCTATTTTATTTTAATTGTGTCCTTTTTAATACTCAACATTAGATGATAAATATTTGAGTTTGAATATTTCTCCAAGCCATGTACTTAAACTTCTCTTAATCTAAATGATTTATGTTAAGCCTGAATCTTTAATTCATGTACACGTAGTTTAAATACTTCATACACGCAAATCCACTTACCATTTTTATGTTACAATCTCTTTTATTTTTGAATATTTATAGGATAAAGCACTATGATAAATCTTAATACTTATGTGAAATCTCTTTTTAAAACAGTCTTAATTATTTTAAGAAAATTATCATACAGATTCATGGGATACTTTTTAAATAGAAAAGAACTAGGGGAGAGTAAGGAGAATTTCTCAATGAGATTTAGAAAATCACAATTTTCTAGTTAACATGGTAAAAATGACAGGTAGGGCCAGAATCCAGTGAGTTATACAATGATGATTGTCAAAAAGCAAAAGAAAGTTTTTCTTTTCTCTGCTACATGCAATTAAAAAATATGAAGAAGTTATTTCAAAATAGGTATCTATGGAATATATGACTGGGAAAATAACACAAAATTCAAATGAAAACGTTTGAATAAAAAATAAAAGTAAGGTTCCTGGGTACAAAGTTAATATGCAAATATCAGTAATTTTCTTAATGAAAACAATGGTTAATAAATATAATAAAATAACAGAATCTGTTTTCAAAATTGACAAAAGTAGGTAAATATCTAGGAATAACTTTTACAAGATATGTACATAATCTGTAAGAATAAAATTTAATAATGTTTTCAAGGACATGTACAAGAATCATATTTTAAAAAGTATATCATATTCTTGAATTACAAAAACTTTGAAAGTATAGAAACCATGTTTTCATAAATTAGCTTATATATTTAATGGACACCAATAAACCAAAGAGAGGATTGTTTATATGTAGAGATAAAATGATCATAAAGACCTTATGAAAAATAAATGTGTATGAATAGATAAAACATTTCCAAAACTGAAGTGAAATTAGCTTGAACTAGACCTACGGCTGTTAACCGCATAATAAAAAGAAACCGTAATTAAGATAGTGTGGTACTTGAATTCCACTTCTGGCTAAGATGGAGTGAAAGAGAGGAGATTTACCCTGTGGCCTGAAACCACCAAAAGACTTTGACAAAATATGGCAAAGCAAAATATGTGGAATTGACGTTGAGAAAGCAAGGCTATGATCCTCCATACACTGGAACCAAATAAAGCCAGCAATGAAACTTGCCAGCTTCCAGCTGGGCAGTGGGGACTTCCCAGGCTATTGGGCAAGGACAGGAAACTCGCCTACTCCTGCTGTGTTGAAAAGACGGAGGAGGGAAGCTGGGGAGACTAAGGCGATTGGAGTTCCTGAAACAGAGTGTGGAAGGGAAAAGAGCCACACAGGCAGAAGCTTGGGGATCTCCGGAGGGTCACTTCAATTATCCCTCAGGAAGCTATTAGCACACAAGAGGGGGGAAAAAAAAACCACACAGCTTAGGGAAGAATCTTCTGAAATCATCAGAGGGAACCACACTTGCCTTCACACAGGGGTGGGAATAGTGTATCTTCCCAACAGCCCAACTGGAAAACATCACAATTTCTGGGTCACTGGGTAAAATACTTAGAAGGGTCTTGACTCTGTGGCTCTTGCTCTGCCTTCAAATCCTAAAGGCAAGACCCCAAATCATCAATTAGTTTCCAAGTAACTTTCCAAGTCACCATGTCCCAGAACAAAGCTGAAAATATTTATGGGAATGCAAATGGAAGAAGGTGTTTCCAACCATTGGTCAAAAGCCTTAAAAGAAAGCACAGATTGACTGAAGCACACTGGGGGAAAAAAAAAAGAGGGAAGGAGCTGCTTGACAAATAAAGTAGCAGGTAAATAGCAATAGATAATAAACAAGCGCAGTTAAAAACAAACAGCAGAACAGATGCTTACAATCTCTGTGCCAAACAAAAGGAGTGGGTGGATGTGATCTCTTTCTGTGTATGCAGCCCACTCAGGAAGACGGTAATTCACAGGAGCGAACGTGCAGTTTCAGATCTCAGCTTTGCAGCATCAGATTGGGGAGAGGACTTGGTTAATACAGATCAGACCAAAGGGAGGAGGCAGGTACCCTGGGCAGTGGGTGGAACTGAATAGAGTTGTGGGTTCCCAGCAGTGAACAATGTTAAAGAATCTTTGTGAGTGAAGTCATCTGCCTGCTGGGGAAGACCACAGAGAGTCAGAGACTGTTTATTTCAGAGTGAATGTGGAAGGACAAGTGGAGACTTATGTCTCCTGCCCCTCCCCGCCCCGGGTGTGCATGCTTGTGTAGAACGGTCTTCTGGCCACAGAGAACTAGCCAAGAATGTGGAGGGACCCACTGCTGTCACCAGACTTCTCTCTGGGTGGCCCACAGACGAAGATTTGGGATCTACACTGCTTCAAGATGATACCTTGCCATTTCCAGGTTGCTGTTTGTTTTTGTTTTGTCTTAGCATCTTTCTTTTTAGATGTCACTATCTATTAACCTTGTGTTTAAACAAAGACTATTATAAAGTGTGAGAATTGTTTGCTCAGTTCTTCATCTAGAAGGAAAGCTGGAGGTCTTTGATAATGTCTTGGGAAGCACTTTAAACGTTTCACGTTGCACTATAAAGCATGATAAAAGACTAGCTATCAATAAATGCAAATAAACTGTGGAGTCCCAGAAAATAATGGCCTCTGCCTCCCACAGGGGAGTCTGGAAGCATCCATAATTCTTAGGGTGCCGTGAGTGTGGAACAAGAATTATTGAAAGCCCTTGTGGAATGGTAGGAAATTATCAAAAGGCTTCTGGACAGTGGCAATTATTTGGCTTTTATAAACTGCTTATATATGAATACACTGTATTTCTGAGAATTTTCAAATGTAGTCAATTTCCTTCTGGCCTAATTCAGCTACAAACAGCATTATTGCCATACTTATACAGCAAATAAGAAACTTGAAAACATTTCTATACATTTTTAGTTTCTTTCTAATGGCTGACCTTTCCTAAATTTGTAAGAAAAAATATGATAATATATTTCTAACTGAGAAAATATAGTAAGTGATATAATACATACATTGTATGATCTAATACAATGATTTGGCACATCTAACATACTTACAAGAATATAATTCCAATTAGATAACAACCACAAAACAAATGTTCATTTTATTGATCTTTCCTAATATTTCATCTGCTATTGATATCTAAGCATAAATTGTTTATAGATGAAATTTTGTCTTGTCTACTATGCAACATTTATCTATGAAACTAAAGAGGTCTTATGAAACCTAACCAAAAAACCATCTATGAGATCAAATGTCTACAGGTAGATATTTAACAAGTAAGAAGGGTTAAAATATGTGTTCTTGCCCAGGGTGTGGAGAGCCCACGAAGCCACAAAGCGGGGCACACACGGGAGTCAGCACTCAGTCAGTTAGATGAAAACCAGCATCACATGGTTCGGCTTTACTTGGAGACCACCCTGGTAGAGACAACTCAGACCTGGAACTTAAAGAGCAACTCTGGGAAGAACACAATCTATTATAGAGTTAGGAACCCCATCTTCACAGAAATTCAAGGAAATAAGAGACCAGTGGGGACAGAAATTTCAAATAAAGCCTGGAAAAAAGAAGTGGGGCATTCAGTTGAAGCACAAAGATGTTAAGGTTGCCCGAAAAAGGCAGAAACAAAACTTCGTGGGGATGGGCACACAACATGTGGACATAGCTAAGTCCTTTGCATGTCCTGACTTATTTCATCCTCTCAGTGGCTTTAGGAACCTGAAAGTACAATCTTTTTCAGACACTCAGAGTTTGATTAACTGTTTTGCCCAAGGCCACACAGATGGTGACTGGGCCAGACCCTACATCTGTAAGAAAAAATGGCTCATGTTTGTCATCTCAATACCCAACACAATTTTCAAAGTTGGGCCAAGGTGGGAGTAATGATAATGAAGATGATGTGAAGACACAGCAGGAGGAGCCTGGTGTGACTGAGACAGTGACTTCACATCAACACTAATGAGGCCAGAGGGTCAAAGCTGAAAGCAGACTAGATGATAAATGGTAAGATTTCATCATGGTGGAATGAATGCGCTGCTCCTTTTTGAAGCCATGCTAGCTCATTACACATTGCATTCATGCACAAGGTGAGCACCCAGCAGCATGCATGGAAAGGTCAGTCCAGCAAAATATTGAGAAGATAAAGCAAAAGGATGGGGTGAACAGAGAGCAGGACCTGGGATAAGACATGGAGGATTAGTGATGCAGTAAAATTGGGGTAATACGCCTGGTTAACTACCTTTCTCTCAGCTCATTGAAGAGAATTAATGATGTCAAGGTGAGCTGAGTATCCCATTAACTCTATGTTTTATTAGAAAATTTCTCTCAACAGTGAAACAGAATCACCAGTGAGAAGTGCTTTTGACTGTTGGGGACCGTTCCGCCTGGTTTTAGGAGCTGCAACCCCCACCCCATGGCTAGGCTGAGTAAGGGCCCAGGGGACCCGTTTCATCTGGGTCTGTTCTGTCATGAGGACCTGAGCCACTGAGACAAAGCTTATCTCCCTGGCAGGAGCGCTGCTTCTGCTTCATCCATAATTGCCCCCCAATGCTTGGTCAGTTAGCCAATGATGACTAAGACCCCTCAAGGGAGGGGTGACCCAAGCCAGGCACGACCACTTGGAAGGCCCTCATGGAAGGACTCGGGAGGCTGTAGCAAAGAGGAGGTGATGGACCCTTGCCCCCCGGCTATTCTGACATAGCCTGAGTCCTTATTTCAGTCTGGGAGAAGTCTTCCTTATCTCTTGCTTCCTGGCTCTAATCTACTTAATCCTGAAACTGTGAGGGAGCGCGGTGCAGCCCTGTGCTGGTCAGAGCAGCTCCCTGGGTGATCAGGTGATCTGGCCTAAGAAATAATTCATGTAAAGTCCTGTGAAACCTGCTTTGCTAAGAGTGCTGTCATTTAAATGATAAGGGTCCGAGGAGGAAATGAGTATGTCTTCCAAATTTTTTGCAACCCCCTTACCTGACAGACACTGACTCAGATTAAGCCCTGAGATTTCATCCTTGCCACCTAACATTGATTGATGAGCTTTACCTGTATTCCTGTGTATTACAAACCTAATAAAAGCCATTGAGGAAGGGGCTCTTGGTCCTTCTCCTTTGAGAGATTGGCCACCTCTCCTCCCCAAGCAGATCATGGCTTGGTAGTTTTATTCTCATCTGTGGCAGACGGGGGGGCTCTGCGTGCAAAGTTCCCTCACATGTGACCATTATGCTGCTTCCCTACTTTACTTACTTACCCCAGCCGACTCTATCTTGGGGTGGAGCTCCCATTTAACAGGGCATTGTAAGAAAAATCTTTCTAGCAAAGTCAAAAGTGTAAAAGTGGTGTTACACATTTAGCCCTCTTCTAAGTTAAGAATAAATACTCTCAGTTTCTTTTAGACACTTTCTCCCTAGGTCAAGATTAACATGCTAAGGGTAAATTACACAATTTAATTTCACTGAATGGGTTCTTCTGTCTCCAATTTTATTGATTGGCATTTGGTCTTAAAACATACAAAAGGTGGCATTTAGTGCTTTTTCCTTGATGCTTTGCTTGCATGCCATATTTATTTATTTGCTTTACAAGATCGTATCCAATAGAAAACTGACATTCCCAAGTCTACAGAGATGAAATGTAGATGTGCTAGACACAAGAGCTTTGCAGGAATAGTCAGAAAAGTTAATTTCATCAGAAAGCATCAAGCATTGCTCCCCTGCCCTTCGTCTGGCCTCCTCTTGACTATGCTGCTTTCCTGGGACTGACCCTTTATTATCACCTGAGTGGTCAGTAAGATCATCCACCCAGAGGCAGGGGATGGAAAAGTGTGTAGGAAGCAGCTCAGGTGGTCCTGGGCCTGCCTCCAGCCCTGGAAAGTATGTCATCTACATTTCTAGTTCTTAGGAGATGGCAGTGGGCAAGGCTGTGGAGCCTTGAAGTACTGATTTATGGTATAACAAGAGTCCTCTTGCCAGGATTGTCTCCTGAGGGTCCATAGCCTTCTGGATCTTCTCCAAGTTGCTGTGAAGTGAAGATGATAAAGATCAGGAGTTGAAGAACTCCCTGACCATCTGCACCCTGACCTCTTCATTTTCATCCACAAAGAATTCACTCCATATAGGTACTGCATCTGGACAAAGATGAACTCAGGCATCCCCCAGCTAGGGTGCCCTTTCTAGGTTCAAGGATCCTAAACTTCCTGTAGTATAATCAGATGCCAAATAAATCCTCATGGATATTGTCAGCATTGACAGAGACCATAATCAGTGCTGAAAATGCCTCATACCTTGGGTCCTTTAACCTCACCAGGCATAGATTATCATATGGTTTTGTTCTTACTATAGACACGTAAGCCTTTAATTTATTTTATTAAAATTTAAGAATGAAAAGTAAGCTCATAAAATGCCTAATAAAGTTTCTAAAGATTATTCAGAGCAAAAAGGAAACTGCATTCTGGTAACTTTGAAAATATTCTGAGTTAACTATTCAGTCTTTTTCACAGAAAAATAGCATAGCTGAAATGCTGTTAGCTTATCAGAATGTTACTTTATTGTCTGGGTCCCATTTTATCTTGAACAATTTTCATACACTTATCTTTCCAGAGTTGCTTTTAATGTGTGACTAAAGACTATCTGATAAGGAAGGTTGAAATTTAGAATATGACACCAGAAGGACGAAGCATTCATGCACAGAGCTACACTGAACTTGACTTGTTTTAACTTTGCCAAGAACCGTCAGCCAGTATCCCATTCAAGGGCTGTCATTCAAAAGTTCAAAATCGCTCTTACTGAATTACCTTTTATGCATTTGTTATAATAGCTCTAATAAAGTAAGCTGTGAGAAACAGTGGTGTATTGGGATAGTTTTAATATCTCTAGGGGAATTAACTAAATGGTATCCATATTTGGAGGTAATTAATTATATGAATAACTCAAATGTGAAAATAACTACCTTTTCTTGATATGTTAAGCACAGAAAGAAAATCAAGAAAAAGTAGAGTGAAATTGGGTCTACAGTCCTAGTTTTCAAAAGCTTATTAATTTTGATCATCTTCTATTCAATCAGAGATTGAGCTGGCATTTACCGCATTTATATGGTTTTATTTGTAGCAGTTCCATGTGAGGGAAGTTGAACATTTTTGTAATGGATATGTAGCTGATATAGTCTAGTTTTAGTTACTGCAATAATGAGTAAAAGATACATTACTTCATAATGTATTTTAAAATATTAATCTTTAGTAGTCTCTTATGTCTACAATTTATCCATAAATAGTTTTATAGTTTAAAGGAGGAATAAGTAAAATATATTAATTTAAATTGACTTGAATCTCTCCTTAGTTCCTGATGATGTTACAGTTGGTAGTGGATACTAATTCTCATTCAAGAGTGTAGAGGCCCAACAGAAAAACAAACAGTATGATTAAAATGTGGGCAGAAGACCTGAAAAGACTATTCTCTGAGAAAGACATGCAGATTGCCGATAGACATAGAAAAGTTGTTCAGCATCACTAGTCACCAGACAAATACAAATCAAAACCACAATGAGGTATCATCTCACACCAGTCAGAATATCTATCATCAATAAATCCATAAACAAATGTTGTCAAGGATGTGGAGAAAGGGAACCCTAGTGCACTGTTGGTGGGAATGCAGGTTGGTGAAACCACTATGGAGAACAGTAAGAGTTTCCTTAAAAAATTAAAAATGAAATTACCTTATGACCCAGCAATTCCACTTCTGGGAACATATTCAGAGAAACCCAAAACACTAATTTGAAAGAATAAGTGTGCCCCTATGTTCATTACAACATTATTTAAAATAAAGAAGATATGGAAGCAACCCAAGTGCCTAAATATGAGTGGAAAAAAAAAGCTGTGATTGATTATATATACGTGCAAACACACACACACACACACACACACACACACACACACACACACACAATGCAATACTATTTGGCCATAAAAAGAATGAAACTTTTCCTTTTGCAACAGCATGGATGGGCCTAGAGGTATTATGCTAATTGAAATAAGTCAGTCAGAGAAAGGCTAATACCATATGATTTCACTTATACCTGGAATCTAAAGAACAAAATAAACAAACAAAATAGAACACAGACTTATAGAAAACAGGCTGATCATTGCCAGAGGTGAGGGCTGTTGAGGGGCTGGGTGAAAAAAGTAAAGGGATTAAAAAGTGCAGATTGGTAGTTTAGTCATGAGGGTGCAAAGTATAGTACAGGGAATATAGTCAATAATATTGTAACAACTGTGTATGGCATCAATTCAAATGACGAAGGGAAAGAAAGCAATGTTTACTTGTCCCTGCTTGTTCACTAGACCATCACTGTAGGGACCAAAACCAAACCAAACCTTCAAATGAACAAACAAGAAAGAGTCAAAGTCTAAGCAAAGAATCACTATTTTTTTCCCTGAAAAGGAAAGCAGGACTTAGAAACGACCACTCCCAATAACAGGAAAGAGAAGATAAAGGTTGCAGGAAAGTCCTAATATAGAGTTTTATAGACTCAAAAAAAAAAAAAAAGTAATAGAGCTATAAGAGCTGGTGAGTATTGATAGCATACATAATTACTTGTATGTATGCTGAGCCTCTACGTAAGGTTCTGCATTTACCAGCAGATAAATATAGAAGAAAAAGTGAGGGTTTATATATTCTGAACTAATTGCAGATCTCTGGGCCTTGTTTAAGGCCCAGCATATGATCATCAGTATAAAAACTAGATGTAATCACCATGTAGAGTTTGGTCATATAACTGATCTGTTATGTAAAATGTCAGCTCTCACATAACGTTCAGATGGAATTATGAAAGTTTGAGTTCACAGGACCACCAGTTTTGAAAATAATTTAATAAGTGTAGAAATTAATGAATGATGTCTGCTGTTTTTGTTATACTTTTGGTATGTTAACTTATTAGTCTCTCTAGCTTCAGCTCCAATGGTGCTGCAGCCCAATTGACCTTGGAGTTGATGAGAGGTCATGGTGGACCTTTCTAACTCTCTGAGTCTAATATCCACCCAAGCGTACAGAGAGACATTACTCTGGTTTATTACCCAGTGCCTAACTCTCTGTCTGGCGCAGACTAAGCTCAATTGTTTGGTAAATAAGTGAGGCTTCTTATCTTGGAGTAAATACATTTTCTCCAATTCCTATTAAACTTTTTCCAGGGCAGTAATTAGGACATTATTTTGTTGGAGAAACCTTCAGAAATCCTCTTGACAGAGTTCTTATCTGCTTTTGTTTTATCACATTTTGGTTACAGGATACATCAAAGTGTTATTCATGTATCATCAAACTGTGCGCTGCTGCCTTAGACCAGGAGCAGGCAAACTGTGGCCCATGGGCCGAATCCAGCCACACACTTTGGTTTCAGACACATCATCCATAACAGCTTCTGATGCTGCTGTGACAGAGCTGGGTAGTTGCAGTAGATACTTATTATGACCTTTTCAGAACAAGTTTTACTACCTCTGTCTTAGACTAAAATTTAACTATAACATTGCAATTATCACACCACCACCACCTTTTCATAGTGAATTAGGGCAAGGAAGAGTTCTTATTCTTTTTAATTTCATAACAATTTGTGCATATTGGAAGGTCCATTAATATTTCTCACTTACTAGTACACACTTGTATGTAGAATTTATAGTAGCCGATCACTAGGTCAGAGAAATGAATTGTGGGGTATTGGCTTCCTGGGGTATGACCGGGAAAGCATGAGGGACAATGAGGGCCTAAGTGAGGAAACCAGTGCTATAATTGGGTGAAGTGACATCACTCGTGCACAGCTAAGAAAGAGTGAATGGAAAATTACAAAAAAGTGGAATGTTTCAATGTTTTACAGCTTTTCATTTTCCTAAGCCAAAGTACTTTCAACAGTTCTAAGTTTTTGCTTAGACTTTTTAGAACAGTAAACATCTGATTTTTCCTCGGCATTTAACAATAGTGTGTAAGTCAATGTCAGGACTCATTTGAGATTTTAACTAATGATTACTTTAAAATAGCATTTTGCCTTTATTTGCAGCCACAAAAATTACCCAATTTTTTTAAGACTCACAATATATTTGACATTTGTGCTATAAATTTGTTTTCCTTAGTAATCTTAATGTACTTTCCACTGGATAAAATTAAAAGTAATTTAATGATGGAAGATCAACAAAGTTGGGTGTTGAGGTAGAAAGTAATTTAATCACTTTTAAAGCTTTAAAGATAATAGAGATGAAGAATAAGAACCCTGGAAATACCACTTTGTCATAAAAGTGAAAAGTAATTTTTTTGAAAAATATAAAGTATAAGTTTTTTTTAAAGTATGCAATTTGCTCTTTGAGGGATTAGGAATGCGCTTTTAAGAGAGAAAACAATTCTGCCATAAAGGGAAGACTTGGCACGATACTTTAAAATGTATCAGTCTATCTCCGTCCTCTTATGTCACCCTGAAGATTTTGTTGCTTTGGACATGGAAGGAGAGTTCTCACACTACATCTCTAGACAGGTCTTACCATTGCTCATCCATTCATCATAGTCTTAATGTTAAGTTTTCTGTCTCTAATTGGTTCTGACCAATTTATCATTTTGCTAAATGACCACTGCAATTTGTTTCACTTTAATTACCATATCTGTGGTGGTGGTAAAGTAATTTATTATATGTATGTGAGAAAGTACACAAGCAAGTATGAGAAAGACATTCAGGTTTCAAGATAGATGTGCCAGTTGTGAAAGACCTTATGTGGTCTGCTTTCATTCCCCCGAGAAAGCAAGAGGAATGCACGCGCAGGCCCAGATAAACCATGTGCTCACGGATCGCCGTGTATATGTTAATTTCTCCTGCGGTCTGTGAAAACTTAAAATTTAGTTCGCAAAGACTGAACTAAGTACTGGCTACCACATGCCCTTGAGCATTTCTTTCAGCGATTCCTCTTACATTCCCCATTCCTGAGGTCTTTTCTCTGCCTGAATAAAAAACCACATGCCATTTTGTTTTCATTTAACAACGCAAAATTTGTAATTAGCAAATGTACATGAATTTAGTTGTAACGTTTTTTTCTTGATTCCATGTTTTTGAAAAATTCCAGTCTCTCTGAATTGCTTTTGGAGACTACTTATGTACCTCCTCCTGGTTTTAATTTTAATTTTACAGTGTTAAGAGTCCAAGTGATGTAAACACTGTCCACGTAATTTGACATAACCTTCTGAGTGTTATTCATACATGAGGGCAATGGTAGTTTTTCTTCCAAGATCTTGAAATGAAGGGATATTTCATTTTGCTAAACAGTAGAGGCAAGTTGCTTGTACATGTGGTAGATCTGTGCCAGGTTTCAAGGAAAGAGAGAACAGAACTACCATATGGTCCAGCTGTCCCGGTTCTGGATACTCATTCAAACAAATCAGAATATGAATTCAAAAAGATATATCCATGCCTATGCTACTGCAGCATTATTACAAAAGACATGACATGGAAGAGAACTAAGTGTCCATCAGCTGATTAGGTAAAAAAGAGGCAGTACATATATGCAATGAAGTATTACTCAGCCATAAAAACTGAACAAAATCTTACCATATGTGACAGCATGGATGGATCTGGAGAATATATGCTGAGTGAAATAAGTCAGACAGAGAAGGACAAACACCATATGATCTCACTTATGTATGGAATCTAAAAACAAAACAAATGAACAAACAAAACAGAAACAGGCTGATGGTTGCCAGATTTTGGGAGGGGGACTCTTGGGGCCTGGATGGAAAAGGCGGAAGAATTAAGAAGTATGAATTGACAGTTACAAAACAATTGTGAACATGAAAAGTACAACTTAGGGAATATGGTCAGTAATAATGTAATAATTATGTATGATGCCAGGTGGGTACTAGACTTCTCAGGGAGATGGATCACTTTATAGGTTATGTAAATGTCAAGTTGTTATTCTGTATACCTGACACTAATTAATATTGAATATCTACCATAATTTAAAAACAACGAATAGACCAAGTAAATTGTATCCCTGCATAAGGCACTGATCTTGTCTTCTCCAGACTGAAAATTTCTTAATTTTTTTAACTGTTATTCAAGTACATCTGAACAATAATTAAATGAAAGTTGTCTCCATTGTATACCCCCCACTCCTATCACCCCACCCATCCCTGCTTTCCACTCATGATCCTACCCCACTTTGGTTTTGTCCATGTGACCTTTGTACATATTCCTTGATGATCCTTCCACTCCCCCCCCCCCATTATCCCCTCCCACCTCCCTTCTGGTTACTGTCAGTTTGTTGTCTATTTCAGTGTCTTTGGTTATATTTTGCTTGCTTTGTTTTGTTGATTAGGTTCTACTTACAGATGAGATCATATGACATTTGTCTTTCACCACCTGGCTCATTTCACTTAGCATAATGCTCTCCAGTTCCATCCATGCTGTCACGAAGGGTAGGAGCTCTTTCTTTCTTTCTGCTGCATACAATTCCATTGTGTAAATGTACCACAGTTTTTTCATCCACTCATTTACTGATGGGCACCTAGGTTGCTTCCATCACTTGATTATTGTAAATTGTGCTGCTATGAATATTGAGGTGCATAGGATCTTTTGAATTGGAGTTTCAGAGTTCTTAGGGTATAATCACAATAGTGGAATTGCTGGGTCAAAGGAAGTTTCATGTTTAGTTTTCTGAGGAAATTCCATACTGTTTTCTATAATGACTGTACCAGTCTGCATGTACCAGTATGTTCTCCTTGAAGAAGTGTCTGTTCAAGTTCTTTGCCCATTTTTAATGGCATTTTTTTGTTTATTCCTAGAGTGGAGTCATGTGAGTTCTTTATATATTTTGAAGATCAAACCCTTGTCTCATTGAGGTATCATTGGCAAATATGTTTTCCCATACTGTTTGTTCTCTTTTCATTTTAATACTGTTTTCTTTAGCCATGTAGAAGCTTTTTATTTTGATGAGATCCCATTTGTTTATTCTTTCTTTTATGTCCTTTGCTCTGGGGACATATCAGTGCAAATATTGCTGCACAGAAGAACTGAGATTCTCCTGCCTATGTTCTCTTGTAGGACTTTTATAGTGCCACAACTTATATTTAAATCTGTTATCCACCTTGAATTTATTTTTGTGTATGATGTAAGCTGGTGATTGGGTTCATTTTTTTTTTTGTATGTAGCTGTCCAGATCCCCCAACACCATTTGTTGAAAAGGCTATTTTTACTCAATTTTATGCTTCTACTCCCTTTGTTGAATATTAATTGACCATAGAGACTTGGGTTTATTTCTAGGCTCTCTATTATGTTCCATTGGTCTATGTGTTTGTTCTTATGCCAGTACCAGGCTGTTGTGATTATAGTGGCTTTGTAATACAGTTTGATATCAGGTATTGTGATCCCTCCTACTTTGTTCTTCTTTCTCAAAATTGCTGCAGCTGTTCAGGGTCACTTATGGTTCCAGACCAAAAATTATGCCATACTTAAATTGGTCACCTGCAAGTAGGATCCATTTGACTCCATGTGTCTGTTGTCTGAGACTCTCAGATAAAAGCTACGATTGCTTATCTAGGTATTGTTGAGCCCAAGGTTTTTTCTCTCTGAACCTCTGGGACAGAGCGGCAAAGAGCTGGTTATAGACACTTTCCTTCTGCTGAGTTACCTTGATCAACAAGAACACCAGCAATAAAGACAGATGTTGGAAAGAGGAAGATAAAATGTAGGAACATTGCATAATACAGGATTTGAGATATGGGGCCCTTCTGTGTGAGAGGCCCTGGTTAAAAACCTCTGTGTGAATTTTGAAGCCTTTACCTGGCAGGTTGCACTGGGGAAAGCCGCTCTCCCCACTCCAGACTTGGTTTACAGGCAGTACACTGCAGGCTCTGTGGGAGTGGCAGTCAAAGACTCAGGTCCCTCAGACCGCCAGGGTCTTCTGCATATTTGCCTTCTAGCCCTACCCTTCATTCTCTCTTTGTCTGCAGCCTTGGGCAGAGCTCCTTTTCTGCCACTCCTGCTGAGACTTCCTTATGGTGGGGACAAGCAGGAAAACCTGAAGACACATTCCCCACTACGACTCTGCATCTGTGTTTTTCCACTCTGAGCTCTCCTGTAACATCAGAATCTTAACCAGCCACAATCAGGGCACCCACCACCAACTCATCAGATCAAGGGGCTCTGGGGAAACTTGTTGGTGAACCTCAGGCCAGTGCTACAGCAGTGGAGTCTGGGGAGTAAGGTTTCTTGCTAGTATTAAGCACAGACTGAAATTTAAATCAATAATTATAACACACATTCTGTATATATTAAAGAAGATTGAGTAAGTTTTATGAATATACTATTAATTTTGAATATACTAGTTATAACATTTCAGAGCTTCAATATCTGTCAGATTTTACTGTCTTCAAAGTGTGAGACTCAGATGCTTATTTAATGAGCACAGTGATTTTTCAGCCATTCACATTCACCTGTACGCACCAACATTTAGCTCAGCAAGAAAACTCATATGCTGCCTAATAGCACATATTAGATTCAATGCTCACCCAATTTTCTTTTGCCAGAAGATTTTTGAACAAAGGTTAGAGTTTTTTATAATGTTTACTTCACAAAATTTATTATTCTTTTATTATTACTTCAATTTTTTTATATCTACGTAGCTGAAAATGCCTCTGTCATTCTGGTATATTTTTATTTATTGGTCTAAAATTGTACCTTCTTGTTCTTTTTAAATTAAAAAAAATGTTATTTTACCTTATGAAATGTGTATGAGATCACACAAGTGAAATGTCAGGATTATTCATATCCTTATTTTTTATTACTCTCAATACAAAATATTGTGAATTTACTTCAATTCAACCGCAGAAATAAATTATTGTATGTACTTTAGCATGCTGCTTTGAACACTGAAAGATAATATAAAAACGTTATTATAAACAGCTTCATCTGAACTGAATATGAATCATTCACCTTATTTATCTGACTGCTGGAAATACCCAAGCACAATATTTGCTTGGATATAGCTATACCAAAAGGGAATGAAAATAACATCTTGTTTATCTTTTACTTTTGTTTTACAGCTTTATTGTTACTTTCTGCTGAAAATTGGTAACATTTTCCTTTTCCTGGGTATTAATGAATCTTTATGAGCATAATCATTTAGTTGTGAGTGACATTTATGTGCCTGATCCAGGATGGTGACAATGTCAGCAAGGATGACTTGGGATGAGCACAGTGTGGGACATCTGGTCTACTTGACAAAAAGGATATATGCAGGCATCTTCAGACACTCATGCACACAAATGCAGGCCTTGTAACAGAAGGATGCAGCACCAGAGGTGGATGCACAACACACAGAAAGTGGTCAGTTCTTCCTGAGGATAATGAGACATCAGAAAGTTCTTAGAGAAAAGGAAATCCTTGAGGTGAGCTTTGGAAATTCAGTTCCTGCTGCATGGGAAAGCTATTCCTGGGAGAAGGGTCATTTTTCACAGGGACCTTACTTAAACTATCTGGTGTATTAAGGAAACAAGGAGCAGTCTGACAGGATGGCTTTCTATGGGTGGGCCATAGGGACGAATTTAGACTCAGAGAGCAATAAGATTGAGAGATACGGGGCCTCTGAGATGTATCAGAGGGCTGTCATTAAGGGGACTTTTGTAGGTCTCTAAGTGGGGAACACCATGATCATATTTGTATCTTTCAAGTATTATTCTAGAAAAAAAAAGTGCAAGACTGATTAGGTGCAATACTAGAGCCTGGTGTTTGCAGGTAGAAGATTCCTACAACAACCTCAGTGAGAAAGTTTGTGGCCAAGCTGAGCTAATAGGGAATGGGCTAATGAAGAGAGAAGTGAACGACATTAGAATTATTTTGAAGGTAGAGATACAAAACCCAAGGAGGCAAAGCAGGATTTTATCTTCAAAAATAGAAACATAAGGTAAAACAAAAATTTAAAGAGGAGAGAAGATAGTGGGTAATAGTGGGACAAAATGATCAGAAGTGGGTGTGTTGGTGCTTTCTCAGACCACTTCCAGGTTCAATGATGCGCTATGAAGACTCCTGGGACTCAGGACAGAGTGTCACTCACAACTAGGATGTAGTACAGCAAAAGGACACAAAGCAAAACAAGTAAAGGGAAAAGGTGCACAGAGATAAGCTTGGAAGAAACTAGGCTAGAGTTTCCAACCGTCCTTTCTTGTGAAGTCACAGAAGATGTGCTTAATTCCTCCAGCAATGAATTGGGGTATATGTACGTGAGAACTGTTGTCTATCGGGTCACCCACTTATGCTAAAAATAGTGACAGGAAAGAGAAAAACAGAATAGTCCATAGTTCCTTTTCATTTCATTCCTTCCTTACTCATCAATAAGTCAAAGGTAGAAAATGTGCTTAAAATATAACCACATCAAGAAGGGAAAAGAAACAAAAAGCAGGTGATTTAGTCTTGTGCAGTGTGCCTGCTGTTCTGATATGAACAAAATGTGCATGTATGTGTGAGCTGTGAAGAATGAAGTGTACAATTGTGGTGATTCTGCAAATTAATTAAATGTTTTCATATTTTCATATAACACTGGTATTGTGTAACATGAAAATAAATGGGATTCTTGCTAACAATTTATAATTTTGATTTTATTAATTAAAATGATGTTAAATAACATATACATAAGCACTATAACAAATAGAGAAAGACACTAAAGGAAAAAGGGCAAAACTTTCTATTTTAGTATTTTACATAATTTTTCCTGCTTTTAGAACAAGAAGCCTACATTTTTATTTTGCACTTGACTCTACAAATTATGTAGCCTGCATTTGCTAAATATTGCTATGTTTTTTGTACCCTTTCTCTAACATACCCAATTCAGATAGTAGATATGTATTGTGTATAGTATGTATTTTGAGTTGAAATGAGACCTAATTTCACTATGATACACCCTTTATTTTAAAACATATTTTCAAAAGCATTAAATATTTTTTAAATATATTTTATTGATTATGCTATTACAGTTGTCCCATTTCTCCCCCATCATTCCCCTCCACCCTTCACACTCCTCCCACCCACATCCC